>CM046839.1:23711461-23796461 GCA_025618425.1 Heliocidaris tuberculata
TTTTGATAAGGGTTATCAATCCTCAGTCTTATTGTTTTTGTTCAATTTTTAAAGAAAAAAATAAGGTGGAATTTGTGCCTCAATTTTTTTTTTTTAATACAACATCTAGTATTAATTATGAATGCGATATTGTTGCTCTACAAAATTACCCATCCCAGGATTATGAAAAGAGTGTTATACCCATAGGTGTACGAGAAATACAAATATTCGGGTACTCGACAACTTATATTTGTGCACCCTCTCTCATATTCGGGCGGTTGGGATGTCTTTGTAGATTTTTTTTTTTTATCGTATTTAGTTTACATGTATTTTGATGGAAAAACTACATTTTCATTATAATAAGATGTCAAATTCAGACCTGGAAGTAGATATTCGGGCAAGCGACATCAGTCCCCCCCCCCCCCCCCCTCCCCCGGCAAAATTTTGCCCTAACGCCGATCATGCCGATGGTTATAGGTATGCTATCATTCCAACTGAATTTAAATACTTACAGTTGTATACTGGTAGCCATTCTCTGATAAGATAACCCTGAGTATCACGCTGGTTAAAGACAGCACATTGAGCGGATCGGTAGTCGAGATGGTCATGGGGACATTCCTATAGGGGGTAATGGATGTAAAACAGCATTTGAATTATGTTTATCATTCAACAGTAGTGGTGGATTTATGTGTTGCAAAACAGGCACTTCCCCACCCCTTTTGAAATCAATTATCATGCCTTAATTAAGTACACAGCAACAAAATTTGCCCCCCCCCCCCCCTGTACAATTTTTCGGCATTGTGCCTCACCTTTTACAAAATCCTGTATCCGCCCCTGCAACAGTGTCCTGTACAAAGGCTAATTATTATGTACTGAAACCATGGGTCATGATTCTGTCATTTGTAGCTGATTATTAAGGATCAATTTTCTCTTATTTACTATATGTATTTTCGTACAATACTTTTTTTCAATCAGCTGAAGGAGTGTCATATCGTACCAGGTTTCTTTTACATCAGTTACCTTTGTGACATAGATTTTATATGATATCCAAGCAGATGTTTGATACATGTAATTTTGAATAAATTATTTTAAAATTCAGGTATAATAGGCCTAAAAGGTATCTATAGGCCTAAATAGAATGCACAAAATTATACAGCTGAGCAGTAAATACATTGAGACTACCTTGATGTTACATGTCTGATACTGTCTCCTATCCCCAGGGCAGGGTTGGGCTCTTGTCATATACCTCATCGGGATTCTGAAGATTGAACAAACAAAAACATGAAGAATATGATATAATATACACACACTACAATATTAGTTTTATGGTTTGTTATCACAGTTTTATTTATTTATCATCATTAGGGGAAAATCTATTGAAAATAAGTGTTCTTTCCAACAGTCACCCCAGGGAGGTGGAAGAGAGACCTCCCTGGTCACCCAAAGAACCATCATTTTTACTTCATCGTTGTGATGATGATTACCGTATCCGGACAACTACCCCCCTGGACAATTACCCCCGGACAACTACCCCCAGGACAATTACCCCCAGGACAACTACCCCCAGGACAATACCCCCTGGATAACTACCCCGGATTCTGGGGTCGTTGTTGGGGGGGGGGGGGGGTCATCGGTAATCGTCATTTTATGGGGGGGGGGGTGGGTAATTTTTCCTGAGGGGTTATTGTCCAGGGGGTAATTGTCCCAGGGTGGTAATTGTCCCGGGAGTAGGCCTAATTGTCCTGGGGGTAGTTGTCCTGGGGCGTAGTTGTCTTGGGGGTAGTTGTCCAGGGGGTAGTTGTCCTAGAATCGATTATTACACTGCAACACCGCTTTTGTAAGCTCCCCATTTTGGCTCGTGTATGTCGGAAATAACAACAATAAAAGTAGCAATTCATGCTGCGCTTTTTCCACTAGATACAAAGCGCTTTGGGATGTCATTCCTAGTTCAGCATTGAAGTTAACATAATGTACAAGTTACCAAGCAGTGACTATGTAAGTTCTATGATTGCATTGGCATTCTGTTTGAATTGTTGAATAAGTTTGAATTCTGTTTGAAATGTTTTAGTGATGGCGATTAAGCCTGTTCCAAAACTTGGGAGGAGAGGAGACAGTTAGTAAAAACAAGTGTGAACGCAGTAGTTGACTCATTCTTTAAAGATTGACTGGCGATGAAAATGATTCAGATTGTTTCGGTGTAGAATTTCATCCATCAAAGAATGTTCAAAGGATAAACGTAGAGGAGAAGAGTGAAAGGGGGCTAACCATGCAATCTCCTTTGAATCTTGCGGATATAAGCGGTACCCCCCTTGAGGGGATAACAAGAAAAATATAATTACTTTAGAGATTGTGTATGTGAATAGAGTCTTCCTGATTTTTGCGCAAGATTTCCTTAAATAAACCCCTACTTTCGAATCCTGTTGATATACTGGCTTCATACCTTACATGCATGTGATAAATCTTCCATAGCAAGAGCAGTGGCACACGAAGGTGTGCATGGAAAGGGGAAAACTATGGGTGAAAAAGTGAACGATTTCAGTTCATGGGGATGCAAAATAATTGGAAAATATACCATAGCATTTCCTAATTCTGTACAGTTTGTTTTTCAACGTTAATAATTCTTTACTGCGAATATCGGCACCCAAGTCAGACCACCAAACCGATTCCGAACAGACCGATATCTTGGCCATTAGAGATATTGTAAATATAAGTTTTTGTTCGGCCTTAAAGCGAAAGTCCACCCTGATTACAAGTTGGTTCTAAAAGAAGCGGAAAAAATTAAAGAAACAGATTAGTAAAAGTTTGATAAAAATCCGGTAAGAAATAAGAAATGTATGATTTTTTAAAGTCGTAATCAATCAAACACTAATAGGCAACTCCATGACGTATCTTGCGAGGTCCTCTCCCATTTGCTCAGTACAGAAAATTTTAATTTTCTTAGTTTTTCGATGAAGGAATAAATTTGTTTCATAGAGGTTTTGTGTAAAAACATATGATCAATGATTATATATAAGGTGCATGTGTGAATGAATATTTTCTTTAGAGAAAATGTAAATTTATGATATTTTGGGTAAAATGAGGTCAAATGGGAAAGGAGCTCGCAAGATACGTCACGGAGTTGCCAATTTGTGTTTAATTGATAACACCTTCAAAAAAATCATAACTCTCTTATTTCTTGTCGGATTTTGCTCAAACCTTCACTAACCTGTTTCTTTAAGATTTCTGCTTCTTTTAAAATCAACTTACAGTCAGGTTGGACTTCTCCTTTAATGTCTGTCTGGTGGCGGCCTCGTCGATTTGACTGGGGTAAAGGCACTGGCGTAGGCAGGGGGCACGAGGGGGCCATGCCCGCCCTCCCCCTATTCAGCCCCTAAAAAAAAGCGAGAGCGAAAAAGCGGTGGAAGTGACAGAAAAAACCTAAAAAGACGCTAAGGGCCGTTTTCTTTCTCTCAAAATTTGCTTAAACGTCAAAGTTTTTGCGCTTCACGCGGGAAGGGGGAAATAATTCCCCCCCCCCCCTCCCTCCACCCACCCCTGTGTCATACAGTGCAATATTGCGTCCAAATTATTGAAAAGAAGTCCGTGCGTCGAGTTAACTTTCCACCTAAAAAAGGTGCTAAGAGCCGTTATTTTCTCTCAAATTTGCTAAAACGTCAGAGCTTTCGTGCTTCGCGCAGGAAGGGGAAACTCCCCCCCCCCCCCTCCTGCGCCCACCCCTATTACATACAGTGCAGTATTGCGTCTAAATAACTGACAAACAAGTCCGGGCATCGAACTAACTTTCCGCCTAAAAAATGGTGCTACGAGCCGTTATCTTTCTCTCAAATTTGCTATAAAACGTCAGGAAACTCCCTCTCCCTGCACCCACCCCTGTTACATACAGTGCAGTATTGCGTCCAAATAATTGAAAAACAGTCCGGGCGTCGAACTAACTTTCCGCCTAAAAAGGGTGCTACGAGCCGTTATCTTTCTCTCAAATTTGCTATAAAACGTCAAGAAACTCCCCCTCCCTGCACCCACCCCTGTTACATACAGTGCAGTATTGCGTCCAAATAATTGAAAAACAGTCCGGGCGTCGAACTAACTTTCCGCCTAAAAAAAGGTGCTACGAGCCGTTATCTTTCTCTCAAATTTGCTATAAGCCCTAAAAAAAAAGATTTTTAAATTTAAAAAAAAAAAGCGAGAGCGAAAAAGCAGTGGAAGTGAGAGAAAAAAGCCTAAAAAGGCGCTACGAGCCGTTATCTTTCTCTCAAAATTTACTAAAACGTCAAAGTTTTCGTGCTTCGCGCTGGAAGGGGGAACCTCCCCCCTTCCTGCACCCACCCCTGTTACATACAGTGCAATATTGCGTTCAAATAATTGAAAAGAAGTCCGGGCGTCGAACTAACTTTCCGCCCAAAAAAAGGTACTATGAGCCGTTATTTTCTCTCAAATTTGCTAAAACAAAATGTCAGAGCTTTCGTGCTTCGCGTGGGAAGGGGGAAACTCCCCCCCCCCCCCGCCCCTCCTACACCCACCCCTGTTACATACAGTGCAGTATTGCGTCCAAATAATTGAAAAACAGTCCGGGCGTCGAACTAAATTTCCGCCTAAAAAAGGGTACTACGAGCCGTTATCTTTCTCTCAAATTTACTAAAAAACGCCAGCCCCTAAAAAACAAAAACAAAAAAAATGTAGAGCGAAAAAGCGAGAGCGAAAAAGCGGTGGAAGTGAGAGAAAAACGCCTAAAAAGGCGCTACGAGCCGTTATCTTTCTCTCAAAATTTGCTAAAACGTCGCGCGGGAAGGGAGAGAAACTCCCCCCCCCCCCCCTTCCTGCACCCACCCCTGTTACATACAGTGCAGTATTGCGTCCAAATCATTGGAAAGCAGTCCGGGCGTCGAACTAACTTTCCGCCTAAAGAAGGGTGCTCCGAGCCGTTATCTTTCTCTCAAATTTGCTATAAAACGCCAAAGCTTTCGCTCTTCGCGCGGGAGGGGGGGGGAACTCCCCCCCCCCCCTCCCTGCACTACTGCCCTGTACCCATACCCTGGGGAGCACGCTTTGCGTGTTCTTCACCAATTTCGCACTCTTTGCGTGCACAAAGCCGCCCCCCCCCCCCGATAATGATATCCTGGCTACCATGGATACGCGGTTGGATCCTTCACGTCTGCCCCCCCCCCCCCATTGAAAAATCCTGGCTACGCCACTGGGCATAGGTCGTCTATTTCCATACTTGACATACTATACTTTCTTCCTCATTATATTATGATTAAATTGTGATTGATTGGAGGCACAGTATAACCAATGTACCAATTTTTAACCGATCATTGGGGGCATATGGAATTTAATGTGCTCCCCAAGTAAATCATTTCACTTTCGGTACATGGATTCACCTGCCAGCGATCTATTTCATGCCAGGAAACGAAGCATTGAAATTAATGTATTGAATTATAACAATCGAAAGCGGTAACATTGTCCGAATGCCTGACCTGCTGTACATTACAACTTACCATATGGAGAAGAAAAGTTGTAGCATATACTGTTAATGAATACAGTATGATGGTCATTGATATGATCAGAAAAATGAAAATAGTCTGGTGGGATTTTACAGTAATTTGTAAGAATAAGAAAACAACGATTGAATGATAAATTAGAAGATTTTGGGAAAAAAGAAGACAATTAAGAATAAAAAAAAGGAAAAGGATGAGAAGAAGAAGAAACAGGAAAAAGATTAAGAATGAGAAGAAGAAAAAGAAAAGGAGAAGGAGGAGGAAAGAAGAAGAAGACAAATAAGAAGAAGAGAAAAATAATGGAAGCAGACAGTGAACATGCACAAATAAATAAAGTATAAAATATATTGACATACTTCCTTTAATGATTTTTAAACAATGTTTTGTTAAGATGTTCTCTGTAGGTTTTCATGGTGAGTGAGTACTCGCAATTGAAGGCTTTCGGTAATATACCAACAGCCTTTTCACAGAGGTTCCCACATGGTGTTACCGAAAGCCTTCAATTGTGAATTATTTTGTTTGTTGGATGTCGTTTGTTTGTCTGTTTGTTGGTTAGTTTATTTGATTGTTATTTTTTTGAACTAGTTATGACGTTTGATGTCCCACACGTCCAGTGTTCTGGTATGCGGTCACTTACCTACTCATACAATGTCTGCTTCGAAACTGTGCTCCTCCCCCACACGTCCTCGAACAGGCTGACCACCCACTCCATGATGACCATACGCTGGTCATCGATGTCCGTGGTACACGATGTCGCCATTCAATAAGCGATCTCGATGCGCTTCTCAGGTCGACCCTCTCTCCGTCAGATACCTGGATGAGTATGATATTTAAAAGACCATCAACTACTAATACTACTACTGCTACTAATACTACTAATATTATGACTACTGCTACTACTACTACTACTACTACTACTACTATGACTACTACTACTACTACTACTACTACTACTACTACTGTTAATACTAGTAGTAGTCATAGTAGTAGTAGTAGTAGTAGTAGTAGTAGCAGTAGTCATAATATTAGTAGTATTAGTAGCAGTAGTAGTATTAAAAGTAGTAGTAGTAGTCATAGTAGTAGTAGTAGTAGTAGTAGTAGCAGTAGTCATAATATTAGTAGTATTAGTAGCAGTAGTAGTATTAGTAGTTGATGTAGTAGTATTAGTAGTAGTCATAGTAGTAGTAGTAGTAGTAGTAGTAGTAGTAGTAGTAGTATAGTAGAAGTAGTCGTAGCAGTAGTAGTAGTAGTAGTAGTCATAGTAGTAGTAGTAGTAGTCATAGTATTAACAGTAGTAGTAGTAGTCATAGTAGTAGTAGTAGTAGTAGTAGCAGTAGTCATAATATTAGTAGTATTAGTAGCAGTAGTAGTATTAGTAGTTGATGTAGTAGTATTAGTAGTAGTCATAGTAGTAGTAGTAGTAGTAGTAGTAGTAGTAGTAGTATAGTAGAAGTAGTCGTAGTAGTAGTAGTAGTAGTAGTAGTCATAGTAGTAGTAGTAGTAGTAGTCATAGTATTAACAGTAGTAGTAGTAGTAGTAGTAGTAGTAGTAGTAGTCATAGTAGTAGTAGTAGTAGTAGTAGTAGCAGTAGTCATAATATTAGTAGTATTAGTAGCAGTAGTTGATGTAGTATTAGCAGTAGTAGTCATAGTAGTAGTAGTTATAGTAGTAGTAGTTATAGTAGTAGTAGTAGTAGTTGTAGAAGTCATAGTAGTCATAGTATTAATAGTAGTACTAGTAGTTGTAGTAGTCATAGCAGTCATAGTATTTATAGTAGTAGTAGTAGTAGTAGTAGTAGTAGTAGTAGTAGTAGTCATAGTATTAATAGTATATATACTAGTAGTAGTGGTGGTAGTAGTAGTAGTAGTAGTCATAGTATTAAAAGAGTAGTAGTAGTAGTAGTAGTAGTAGTAGTAGTAGTAGTAGTAGTAGTAGTCATAGTATTAAAAGAGTAGTAGTAGTAGTAGTAGTAGTAGTAGTAGTAGTAGTAGTAGTAGTAGTAGTAGTAGCCGACAGGCAAGAATCAAGTTCTTGGTACGGCATCCAGCGCCTTAACTCTGCCACACCCATAAGTGGTAGGGAGTCGTCTTGGTCATGTTTGGGTTCTTATAGTGCTAGAGTCCTGTGAATCATGTTCTGGCTTCATCTTAATCCCCTTAAACTGTATTTCGATTTAATATGTAAATTTCCAGTAAATCATATTCGAATTAACATCTCCTCCAAACGCCTTAACATTGTACATAACAAAATATTCTCCCTTACGTCATGATGTATACCCTCTTCACTTCTAACGGCAGACAGACAGAGAAGACAAATGGTGGTGGAAATGAAACAGGCTTTTGTGTTATAGATCCCTGTCATGATGTTCCTGTATGAATGAGATGGAAAAAAAGAAGCATAACAAACATATATTTATGGAAAACATTGTTAAAATACATTCAACGAAAGAAAACACACTATTCAACAAATAATCCATTTTTGTATTGTAATTTACAAATCAAAGTATCAACGTTCTTAAGACCTTAATATTTTGGTGAGCTGTGCCACTGAACAGGGCCCCGTCTTATAAAGAGTCTTACAACTGGAGACAGTTTTTAATTGTTTTAACTTTTATTAGTACATGTTCCTTAGGTTCTAGAACTGAACAATGTCAGTGATTCTTATTAAACACAATGATAAAACATACCTCAAAGTCATGACGTGAGTGACATGTACGTGGAATATTAAATCTGAAACAAACTTATCTTTGTACCAGTGATCATGAACAATGATTCCGAACAGAACCTAACTAAATAATACCTAGAGCTATCGGTTACATGGATGAGCAGACCATCGCATACAAAGTACTTTTCTCGTAGAAAGGTGGTATAAGATGGAGTACCTCTGGGAGGCAACTACAATTACTCTGTCAACTCATAATATACGTTATCACAAATCACCTCAATCCATGCTTTACGTTGTTATTGGATTATCTTCATATAAATGGGAAATGTAACTGACTTCTTTTGAAGTTGTCTGTAAATGCGTTAAGTCGTATCAAATGCTGTTTACTAGTTTCGTAATAAATCATCCGATTCTAATCTACATGACCACGGACAAAAGAGTTTCTTGCAAACACACATCAATGGGAAACGAAGTAGTGATGCGTTTCCCAAAACACAAATCTCCGGGGAATACCTTAATTCCTTTCCAATCACAAAAATACTGCTATTTAAGGAAACGGATTTATTTCGACTCATCAATAAGATTAATCAAACAAAACACAAATCCTATTGTATTAATTTCCTATTTTGTGATAACGCTAGCACTAATACTGGCATCTTTTTAGCACTTTTATGTTACCCTCACTGGGACGACCCTGGTGCTGTACTATTACAACCCCTGTTCTATAGCTAAACATGCAAGGAATTTCTCGTGGTATAAGCAGATTCAGATACGAATATAATCGGCCACCCCCCCCCCCCTTAAAATAGTAGATATTGTCGCTGCGCTTCCCAAGACTGTCGATATTTGCGGTTTTCAATCCATAACCCCCCCCCCCCCCCCCCCTTCATCTGACAATTGCTTGATCCGCCTCTGCTCCGGGGGCCATTTTATACACCTGCGTAATGAAAGACAAATACTGCGAAAGGATTCGAACATGATCGAAATTCAAGTAAATGAACATCATGGGGCTTTCATATTGATGATAGCGATTGTGAGCTCAAAGGTCTTATAGGTATTGTTTTATCGGTAGTAATGTATTGATAGACTAATTCAAATTACTATAAACTCAAACATCATCACTATCTCTTGCTCCTTTCACTAGAATAATTGCATGTCAAGATGGCTTCTTACTCTTACGTAAGGTGATGAGGTACCATGTCTTCCTGGTTGTGCCTCTCTAAAAATGTATCCTGACTTTTTCCAACAGCTTTTATAGAAAAAAACAAAACAAAAAATATAGCAAATATAATATAATATCGACTTACAGAGTCCGAATGCACTATTAGCTAACAGTTCTTTTTCTCCTTCGATCCAAGTAATGATCAATTAAGTTCCGTTATTCCAAATATTGGCTGAAATGTTCCTGTACAATTATCTCCTCTTATTTGACAAGTTTCGCCTCTTCCCTACTTCAAATAGAATCAACAGATAAAAGTATGTAAACATACATGTGCTCAGTCGAGTATTTGTACAACAAACTAGGACTCTTACATGTCTTAACAGCCTGCAACATAACATACTGAACAACGTCATCTCTTGTGAGACTTACTAACCATCATAACTAAATTCATCATTTCTTAATTATTTCCCATAAACTCTTCATTGGCAGAACACATGATAAACTAAAGTTTCAACTTACTATTTGTTAAGTTGCGTGTGAATGCTTAATACGATAGACATCATTCAGCTACATACTAACAAATTGTTTTTAAAAAAAGAAAAGGAAAAAAATCAAAACCAATTCAATCATGTCCGTACGTGAGAAAGCCCCCCAAACACAAAAAACAGAAGAAGAAGAAGGAAGAGAAAAAGAAATGGGAGGCAAAATATATAAGTACAGAAGAAGAAAAAACGAAGAAGAAACTTAGTGAATTAAGTAGGAAAAAACGAGTAATACTGAAGAATAAAAAGAAAATAAAACCGAGTAGCAAATATAAGGAAAAACTAACTTTGGGTTCTACCATGCATATTATTTGTTTCTTTAGCTGGATTTAAGTTCCAACATAACATGGCAATAGTGTCATACTCACCATTAAAGTATAGGGGTAAATTTGCTTGTCTGCTTGGTTTTTAATGCAATGGAGTTTACAATACTTCATGAAAAGAATTTAGAGGATTATTGATAGAGAGATGAAAATTTGACTAATGTCAAACCGATTTGAGTCACTGACATACAAACATTCCAGTCAGTAGGTCAGAGAGAAAGATACACATATATTCAGAGAGACAGACAGACAGACGAACAAGAATTTTTCTTACAACTATTTTTTCGATCCCTGAAAGTTTGACATCTCGATGTCCTATATGCAAATAAAAGACGATGAGTATACAAGTACCAAACTCTTCTCATTATCCTTGTTTATTTGACTTTGTGTCGCCGCTCTCTTATAATCACGAGATAAAAGTCTGTTAAGACGCTTGTATTGTATACCCACGTATACGTTTTCAACAACCTGCAACTCTGTACATAAACACATTCCACAAAACATGAATTTAGGTTTCGCTATATTTGCCATATTTCAAACCGACTATCAATCCTATCAATCATTCTAACTTTTCAAACTCTCCAGGGCTTTCAAAGGAGAGAATAATTGTACAGCCGTGGCTTTAGACATGTTTTATCGAGTAAATGTAGTTTAAAAGAAATGATCTTCAGACCCAAACGTCCTTAAATGATTATGATAGAAACACTGTATGGCAACTTTATGCTTATGTATCGATCCCATATTGAGAAGGAAAAACAATCATTCTGTCGTGTAAAGAAGGCCAAGAAGTATTCAAATTATTTCATGATAATACGTGTCACTCGAATATGATGTTTGTCTGCTTTTTACACACTTTATGTTCTTGCGAAGACTTGAAGGGTATCATGTCCATGGGGAGTGTTAATCTATCATATAGAATTCCTTTCTTAACCCCAAATAAGAACCCCTATTATGCTTACAGTGACATGGATTATCCAGATTAACTAAAGTTGTAACTAATTTCACATCCACAACGATTTTCTATAGCGGTATTTTGCTGGACTGATATCTTTTCTGATCTGCGTTAGAAATAAGATCATTCATAACAAAGAAAAGCCATACAAATGTGACATTATCCTGACCTTCATGTCTGGATAGATTAGGGAACTACATCGTCAAAATAGATCTACTAATCACGACATTCAAGCGAAATGAATTGTAGATTGTAACAAACAAGCGGAACAAACCGTTTATATGTCTTGAATACAGATCTGCAGATGAAAGGATGTAAATTTGGAATGTTTGCGAGTCTTGATTTATAGCAAAGAACATGGCGCCACTCAACACACATGAATCAAATGACAAATCATTGATGATGGCGAGACGCATGTTTACTTGATAAGATAACGATTGTACATTGTTTGTGAAGTTTTTATTTTCTTGTAAATAATTATGCGTCTTCTAAAATAAAGTAGATGAAAGAAAGGGAACAAAGTTGATGCAGACACTTTTTGTTATATCCAAACGATTCGCAGTTGAAAGAGTCGCTAAGGAACCCAAATAGTAAAAGGGGTATGGACCGCAGTGGCATACCAACAAAGGGGCTCATCTTGGGCTTACATTAATCTTGAGAAGTGACAGGCCATTGACATTCAAATGTATTATATTTGGCGCCTTAGTGCAAGAAGATTGTGTAAGGTTTGATCAAGAAGGCTCTCAGACATGCCACACAATACGATAATCTGACATCACATTTGTGATACCAGGGTCATAAACAGTGGACAGCATCGTATGTGCATTGTGAGAGTTCTCATCATACCATCATACAGTGACGTGGATACGGTGATACGGGGGGTCACGCTCCCCTCCCAATCGAATGGCCAAAAACTAAAAGAGAACAAAAAAGAGTGGGGAGGTAAAGTTATACGACCCCCTCCCACACCCTCCCCTAATCAAGTCACCGAGTAAGACCGGTGTGCCCCTCCCCCATGACTCCATGATGCAGGTGTCACCCTCAAAGTCTGGACCCATGCTATGCCAATGATTCCATGAGAACTAAAGCCTCTTATAATACAGTATAACGTCTAAACGAAATAAGGAATAATGGGGGCATTTATGTTGTAATAAAAAGGGCGTCAATCAGGCAAGACGATGAAAGAGAAGAAGAGGAAGAAGTACTGCATAATTATAGAAATGATAAATATTTGTGTACAACGAGAATAAAAGATACGGTCGCCACTTGATAAGTATCTTAATTCATTCGTACATGCAGGGACCCAAAATTGAAAAGAATGAAACAACATGAATAATAACAATTTTAAAATTGATTTTAAAATCCGACAAATGCGTTGTTGGGTATGGAAATAAATATAATGTACTTTTATTGCCATACTTGAATCAGTCGTTAACAAACCATAAAAGGGTAATGAACCAAAATTATATTTATCAAATCAGAAAAATTATTTTTGGAAGCTTTAAAGGACAAACCCTGTATGGATTGTTACGCCAATTTTATGACATATTCATGTTATTTCAAATATTTATCTACTCATATGAAACTCCCGTGTTTTTGATCAATGTAATTTTTAAAAAGAGGACTTGAACTAGTCATGTGTGGGTATGGATAATCTACTATATCAACAAGTTATTTCCGTCTGCAGTCTGAAGATTGTTTCTTTTTTCTTTTAAATTTCGATTGGATTGGTATATTGGTTTGCAAATGCTTAATTTAAACTACCTTTATAAGGGACAACTTAATTTTTCATTTTTACACACGAAAGCATGCTTGAAATGTTGTTTGCATTTTATGCCATGCCGTAAATCATTTTCAAAATCTTTCACTGTTTTGTCACAAACAGACTGTTTTTCACCAATGTCGATGTGATAAGAGAAGTTTTGGAAGTTAATGGCACGTTTCATGGCGGTCTTTGATAAAGCCGTCTCAATTGGCAATGACTTTTTGAGCGAACAAATTGGAGGCCATTATGTCACTCCTTAATATGGTTCATCAATCAAGTAGAAACTTGTAGGTAATTCTGGGGCGTATCCAGGATTTTTATTAAAGGGGGCACAAATTATGTTATTCAGAAAACTTGAAGGGTTCTTTTTCCATAAACAGCAGGAACGGATCCAAGTTTTTGTAAAGGGGAGCCACAATGCCGAAAAAATACACAATTAAAGGGGCAATCTTTTTGTTGTTGTCTACTGAATGTATGCCAGTTGGGCTTCAAAAATGGGGGGGCATGGATCGGTTGTGCCCCTCCCCGATCTATAAATCTGCCCCTGGATAATGACTAACAGCAACAAAACTCTGAAAGGAAGGGAATAATCTTTTTACGATCCTATCAACACGATCAAGTTGCATGGACACAAATCTGTATAAAAAGGGTGAAATAGAATAGAAATACTTTTCGGGAGGAAGAACAAGTTTCATGATCTGTATAATTATTTGGACTATTATTTTTGTTGATCATGAATACTAAGATGCTTGGAAATCTTGAAACTGCTTGCCCTTCCTTGGCTTTTGACAAGGAATTAAGGTTTTTATTATGACATGCGAGAGGTTTCATAAAAACAAAATAGTGCGGGTGCGTGATGCTTATCCCAACGATTATCTTGTTTTTCAATCTGACATAAACTTATGTATTTTTTATAATTTTGAAAGAATTTGAAAACTTATATGTATTCATCAAGCAAGAGAAACGACAACAATGACAGCTACTGACAATTACGAAACCCTGACCCCATAATCTTGGATTTTTAATCATTCTTGATCCCTGCATTTAGCTATTCTGTTTAAAAAATATGTATACCTATACATCCTATCATATCTTTAAAAGAATTGTATAGCATTTGGTGCCAAACAGAGGTTCCTTTTGAAAACTAATGATAACACGGCCGCATTTCCTTGTAAATATGACATTGTTCTTGCTCAAATTTTGATAAAACTTTTGACACAATTAGTCGTCAGAATACCAGAAATACTACAAGATAAGTCATTAGAAGAATATGAATTCTACTCTTGTTCAATGTCAAGTCAAATCTTCGGTGCGCAGACATAGGGCTCTTCATCATACCTAGATGAGCATGGCAACTGAGATGTTTTCACTTTAATCACTGTGACCAAAGACGAAATAGCTACATCTAGTAAAAGTCTGAGAGAAGCGACACATTTCACACGTACTTAATCTAATTTCGTCGATTTATTACTCACGAAACTGGAAATATCCGACACATCAATTAAAGTTAATTCAATATTTCTTCGAATTGATTTACTCACTCGTAACGTCCAAGATTATCATAAAGACATCAATCACCTTTTTTACATGGGTATATTATACGGATGAAGTCACGTGCTTCGGTAGTGGCATGTAAACATTCAGTCTAGTCATGATTCTGTATAGGAACTAAACTTCTTTACCAGACTCCGAAACAAAGTCATGCTGATTTTTAAAATTGACAATTTGACGCATTGTATTAAACAAATTTATCCTTATTTTGATCAAATATCCCAACTTACTTTCTATATACAGTATTAGTCACAGTGCTTGAATGTCTGTAGTATGTATAGGAAGTTATGAACTCGAGATGTGGGATGTAAAATTCATTTTTTTTTTCGAAATTCAGTTTGAGAGCTTTTATGATTGACCATCATGAGGTAATGTCCTCTGCAGTCACTCCACAAAAAATGTTACTTGTAAACAAACACTATATTTATCATCGTCACTAGAATACACAAGTAATTATGTTAAAATCATTGATATGCAAAGCGAACGATTGTTTTGACGATCCTGCATGAGTAAACGTTAAACGCAGAAGTTGAACTCCATATATTGGCCAACCTTAAAATACAATGAAAGGTCTTCAGGGTGGAGTCCATTCATTTCTTTCCTTTGAGAGTGTCTTGCTTATCGTCTTGAGATTATAATGACATTGACAAGTTACTTCAAGGTGTCTCGTGTCGACATTATGGATGAGTGATTTCTCTATCTCCACTATATACCGTCTATTTCAGTGAATATGATGATAGATGTCATTTCACAACCGCAAAAATATTGTCTCATATTCAAAGGGTGTATAGGGGGTGACGCCTCTTAATTGCCCGGATATCAACTTCACAGTATCTAAATGACACTTTATTGTAGACAAAAGCTACTTTCTCATAAAAATATAGTAGATAAGATTTTTAAAATATGTATTCCCAGCACCTTTCCGACAAATGAATTAGGTGACAGTTGCCCAAGTATTGGTATTTTCACATTTCCAGGGGGCTACAGTCCCCCTTCCCCCCCCCCCCCCCCGAAGCTTTGTACGTCGGTGCTCATATTGAAGTAAAACAGCTGCATGCAGTAATAAAATGGATATTTAATAATGAGCTACCCATTAAAAAGAAAAATTTTCCCTCTTAAATTATAATATAGCCATTTTAAAATGTTACTGAAAATGTCCAAAATTAAAGAGATACATGATGTAATTTCTTAATAACTAGAAAGACACCTCCTTTAGATATTGAACCGACGCACAAAACGATCATAATTATCATAACAGACTATCAATGAGCCCGAGTAAGATAGATAATATACATGATTATATGAATTCATTTTTTTTTGGGGGGGGGGGAGGTGGACATTGGAGAATGGACTACCAATGAAACGGCATATATCTTATTTCAACATTCGGTAGATCCAGATATCTACAGAGTGGATAATGCTTTCACTTTTACTAGTCATTATGTACATTTATCAGTTCATTCACATGACCATCAGATCAGACTCAATTACTTTCACTGTGGAAAACACCTGATTAATCGTTTTATCTATATGGGCACGTGCCCCCCTCTCTAAATGCCCCAAAACGGGAAAAGCGAGAAAGAAAGGAAGAGGAGGAAGGCAACGTAAAAAGAAAGCTGATTGCACCCCCTTCCACACCCTCATCCCTCCCCACGGCCTTGTTTTTGTTGTTGTTTTTTTGTGTTTTGTTTTTTGTTAAGTATTCTTTTATTAATTTCTTTTCAGTGAAATAAATAGATATACAAAAATAGAAACATTACAATTATGAATAAAGTATATAAACAGAAACTTTTACAATTTACAAGCAAATATATATATACGTATATGGAAAAATGTTTACATTCATGGAAGAACAAAGAATTTACTTGTTTCAAATTTCATTCACCTAGTGCCATGCACACCCCCCCCCCCCCCCCCCCCCCATCACACCAGTGTCCCTTCATGGCTCGACACGGTTCCTATTTTCTAAATTGATAAAATATCCGCTATACATTTTTCTCAATCTTAAAATAAACTACCCGATGCTTGAAGAAGACTATCAACAGCTACTAGGGCGATCAATCAACATGTATGTTGCCCCCGATCACATTCATTCAAAAATTGCTTTTAAAGTATCAATATGCCAAACATAATGCGCACTTTGTGAACCTGGCCTCGTTATGCATACATTGAACCCTAAACTGAGAAAGGAGGGGAAAACATATTGAAAAATTTGACTGTTTACATACTACAAGGGCCTTAAGCAGAAAGTGTTACATCTTCTTTCTTCAACAACCGACGATACAATGAACCCTTGATGAAAAGGATTCTGAAGCTGAAGGCAATTCAAGAAGTACTTTGCACCAAGTGAACCTCTTCGGCATAGCTTTCGTATTATCTGATCAGGAACATGTATATAACTCTGCAATAGTATGGCTACGTAGTACTACAACTAAAAGTCATACGGGCAATCCACAGGTTGGTGGACATGGACCTGAAATTTTTAATTTGGTATTTCACTTTAATAGCTAAGAATCATTTTTTTTTTTTTTTTTTTTTGGTGCTACTTTAACTTCAGAAACTTGTGCAAACATTGGTAAACATATCATCAGTGGTTTACTTTAAGAAAACATTATTAAAAGTTAGAAAATGATACCAAAAAATAATCTATTTTTACACTTTTTAGTGACATTTTGCCTCTAAATTGTGCATTTTTAAAAGTAAGAAATTGGTACAAAAAATCATCTATTTTTACACTTTTTAGTGACATTTTGCCTCTAAATTGTGCATTTTTAAAAGTAAGAAATTGGTACAAAAAAAATCATCTATTTTTACACTTTTTAGTTACATTTTGCCTATAAATTGTGCATTTTTTAGATTTCCATTAAAGCCTAGCTCTTTGCAATTTATGCATGTCCAAATCATGTGAATTAGTTGGACTAGTAGTAATTACTGTTCCTCTTCTAAAGTTTGGTTCTAAATATAGGTACTCCAATACGTATGCATTGTGTTAACTAAACCTGATTTAGCTGATACCTGTAATAAGAGAATATAACTCAGTACCTCTTCAAATGTAATGTGAGTAACCATGGAATTGCCCATACCCGTCTAGCTGACCACTCTAATAACGTGTTGTTTGTTTTTTTTTTTTCTTCTTCTTCTTCAAAACCATTTAAATTCACTCCCCACACCTACTTGCCAGGCAAACGAAAAGAGAAGTTCGATTCGGAAACAGCCGTATCAGAACTGACAAAACAATCGGAAGCAGGCGGTTGAAATATATTGCAGTTTGAGAGACAGGTGAATAACAAAATTGGGGAATAGCTTCAAACGACTGTTCCGTTACCCGTCTGGAATAAAAATCACTATTACCTACAAAGGACGCTGATAATTCTGATAACTCGACAGAAAATTCAAGCAATTAGGTGAACGGAAAATGTCATTTGTGTAGCCATAGTAACCATTTTTGTTAACCATGTACCTTCGGTTTTTCTGTTCGTTGGTTATAACATTTATTTTCCATGTGATTTTGACAAGATGAAAATGGATATAAAATAACATCTTTGGGCCTTTTGGCTTTCCTTCTTAGTATTAATATAGTGGAATAAATAAAGATAAGAGTAACTTAAACATAGGAGCTTCATGAGATTATGTTACTACTTGCCAATAAAGAAACGAATTATAATTATGCAACAATACAATAGTGAAGATGAGGATTCTATAACTATTGGCCTTTGATATGAGTAAGATGAGCATAGTCTGATGTCATACTTAAAATAACTCCTTGGTTAAGCAAGAATCTCCTGAATCTCCTGAGTCCAGCTTTTGTGTTGTCCTGTACCACATCACAGATATTGTTATTATATTAATGAAATCGAAAGTGCACTTTCAGAAAGTTAATGATCTAAAGGTGTTTTTTTTTTAGACAACCGTCGAATCAAACAGCACGTTATGAAGACGAGCAATGTGAAGAGGATACAACTGTGTATAGCTAGATGGACTACAGTGTAGGATCCAAACTTCGTTGTCTCAGATATTACACTATTGACCAGATACAGTTAATACTATATCTCATAATAGCCCATATGATTAAAATGACGAACATGTAATGAAATGCAAGCAGACCCTCGAGGAGAAGTAACATAACAAGCATAATTTATTTTTTTTTATATCACTTTTTACCTTTAATTCGTGAATTCCATTAATTTCATCAGAGCTCCCTGTGCAGTTTTGATCTGATATGATCAATTGACTCCTTAAACACCGCATACCAGATAAGAGACATAGAAATGATCCCTTGATGCGCTCACATAGTTCCAAGTGAGAGAGCGAGAAAGCGAGAGAGCAATGTTAACAGTAGCTCAACCATACCGTACACTGACTCCACATCTGACTGAGAAAATGACTGCTCCTGAACTGAAATAAGAATGATAGTCTGTGACTGAGTTCGTTGCGCCACTGTACCGGTAACAATGGTTGAGAGCACCCACAGATACCCTTTCAGTGCGTCTTCTGAGCGTCGATTCAAATCTTGGGACGGGTTCTTAAGTGTCCCATCATTTCAAATTAGTTTTTCTGGAGGAGAGAAACTCGGATAGTGGCTCCAACTTTTACGTAAAGACTCAAAGAGAATCTCAAAGAGAATCTCACATCGATCTCTCCAAAACGTTACTACCATGATTATCAAACATGGAAAGGCTACATAGACTAGATAGGTCGAAGACAAATGTGATGCTGGATTTCTTAATTTTCTTGAAAAATTTGATGCATGTGATCATTATTATCTAATATTCAAATTATCGAGGCCATCCAATTTTTCCTAAATGCATACAAAGTTTGACACCTAGAGTTGGATTATCAACAAGTCTAGTATCATATCCTACAACGCAAACCAAAACGTATATTATTCCACCATTTATAGGACATAGTGCCCTTCGACAGCTATAAAACAATCGTCTTTAAATTATGTTTGAGCAACATTAATGCTAATGTTTAAGCTATGTTGATCATACAATACCCCCCCCCCCCCCCCCCCCCTCCCCACGAAATTGGTTGGTAATGAATGGGGAAATTATGAATACAGTTGCATTGAAGGGGTAATGTCACTAACCGAAATTTGCATTTAGGGACCTAACGACACTTACAAAATGGGGGCAAAAAGGATTAAGAATCAGTGATTTGGGACCATAGACAGGATAGGATGAAGAGTAGGACCATATTCAAATAGAGAAGACCACTCTCGGACCTACCGATAACAATAGGCTCTTATGTCGATTTTTCTTGTCCTACATTGTTGCGGTCTTGTAATCCTTCCTCGGTTCATTTTGCCCTAAGAATGACCACTTCTTCTCTCTTCACAACGAAGAACAGGGAATGAATACGGAAAACATGGTAGATGGGTGGAAATAACCAAGATTAGGAATCCGTAAAAAGCTAGCAATGTGACTAGATAAAAGGCAACATCCACGGCGCCGTATTTTTCAAAGGTTAGACCGATATAAATTCATCTTTTATTGGATGTACGATCCATCCATCTTCTTTTATGATAGCCTTGCCGCTAGGGGTAAAATAGTTACAAAATGAACCATCAATCTAGCAGTGTTAGTTTATTATTGGATGACAGGACCTTCTTCTACAATTAAAGGCATGTTCTTTAGCGTCGCGGAAGAATTTAGCCGACAGTAACTCGATTAATCTATAGGGCTGGCTAAAAAAATATAATACCAAATAATTGTTTTTGTGACCTCGTTCTGACTCACTAATCGGTCTTGTAATGGCGACAAGCTTCCCACTGAAACCACATTACATACATCTTATAAGATTTCAGTTAATGGATATGAACACTTTTAATATCTAATATATCCACAATCATTATTTTGGTCTTTCTCTTGATCTGTACCGAGGCTTAATTTGCAAGTTTTAAACTCGAGACGAAGTACGTGTACTCGTGTAACAATAATATGGCATTGAGGAGTCTAAAAAAGACACAAGAAGAATAAGAAGAAGTAGACCTATACATATAATAAGACAAAATAAGAGAAAGACAAAAAGGTAATTATAACAAAATGCTGCTTGTAGTTCATATGTGCGTGCAAATCATGCTCCTTGAGTTCCTGTACATTGACTTGAGCATTGCTACTATCAGACTACTGAGGCGATCTTAACATACAATAATGTCTGATTACAAGGTACCCAATTAGTAATTACTTCACCTGGGCGGAGAGTGAGTGGCAAGTATAGATTGATGTCTTACCAAGGGGTATTCGAACCCACAACCTCTTGGGTGAAAGTCAAATGATGAAGAACAAGAAGAAAACAGCATGAGTGGATATGAAATTTACACCTACACAATGATGATAAGAGATTGTACGCATTTCACCTGTAGATCCTTAACACTTATCATTCTTTTCAGTATATTATGACTTTAGCGGAGTGACTAGAAAATTGCTCTCAGTATCTTAATGTACCATACCTGTGGTCTAGAATAGCTAAGCTCAAGCACAGGATTGAATCCTTGAAACTATTAGTGAAAGTCAAGGAGATGAACCACTCATCCACAGTGCTGTGATATATGGACGTTGATAGATGTTCTCTTATACGTGGGAATTTACATTGGAAGAAATCGATAAGAAGGGTCCATTGCAGCCTAAACACCATTGATCACACCAATATCTCTAACATGGGATGTGCTGCTACATGGAGTAAATCAATAATAATTTCTTCTACAGAGGAATATGCAGGGGATACTTAATGCAAAAACATGTTACATTTATATCTTAGAGGGGGAAATGGTAAAGAATATAGAGGTTTGTAAATGTTCATTAAGCTAACATGTTCATAATTCGTCACCTTAAGCGTTCGGGCAGAATTTCGCCCAGAGGGCGGTGTTTTTGCCGAATATCAACATGTAATACTTTATAACAGTGCCAATTTCCTCATCAAAATATACTTCAGGTAAGATCTATAAACTACAAGTGGACCACCTCTCTGCTGAATATTAGGTGACAGTTACCCGAGTAACTATTTGGAATTTCAAATTTCTCAGAGATGCTGAAGCTCTTCACCCCCCCCCCCCCCCCCACCCTTATACGCCTATGATTGACTCAGGCAAGATTCATACTTTAATTTCTTAAGTCTTTCACTTTAAGTGACTTTACATGACCCTTGAAACCGAAGTCCAATTTGCTCATAACTTATGTATCTTTAGCTCTATACATTTGTCAACTTTCCTCGATCTTCGTCAATGAAAATCAAATGAAATAAGCCTATATTTTATGTAGGTAATAGTTGGAAAATAGTGATCTGCTTCAGCAGTTAGAGTCAGATTTCTTCATAATAATATTGATGGGTTTAAGCGGCGATTGTACATGAGGTGTTTTCAAATCAAGCTCCTCTAGATACGAGGCATGCGATTTCTCACTCTAATTGTTTCCAGAGAGGCAAGCATTGTTTGTGAACAATGCTCTGCCCCCCCCCCCCCAAATGCTTTGTCTATTTCGAACGAATCGACGCCTCTGATTGTTCTGAATATTAACTGACTAACATCACCTCTAATGATGAGGCAACAAGAGTATGGTGATCATGCAAGGTACGAATATAAACACCAGGTAAAGCTTTCTGGTTGTGCAGCTCCGCGGCACATGGTCTGACCGTGAACTTAGTCTGACACTTTAACGAGATTGTAGCAAAGTTACTGGACCCGAAAATAACTCTTTAGAATTGAAAATCAATTGAACCCGCTTTCCCCGACTCTGATATTCGACACAGAACGGTATAAAAAAAAAAAGATGGCCGAATACCAGGTAGATATATAGAGAGATAGGTAGATAGATAGATCGATTGATTGATATATCGGCATATAATTAAATATATAATAGATAGTCCAATTTACTGACAGATAGATTGATAGATACATAGATTCATTGATATATATAGATTTGAATATAGAGAAAATAGACAGATTGATGAATGGATCGCTATCTATCTATCTAAATAGATAGATAGATAGAAGATTTAAACAGAAGATACATAATTATTATGGGAGAGAGGGGATGGAGTAGGAGTGAGGGGAGGAGAGATGGAAGAGGGCAGAGAGTCCATAAAATAGAGGAGGAAATAGGTAGGCCTGAAGAGAGAGAGAGAAGGGGGAAGGGGGGGGGGGAATTGTTAAAGAGAAAACTACTTACTCAAAACATGCAGATAGATGGATGAGGAACAAAGAAATAGATAAACACGGAAATGATGATGAGGAAGAGGTTGAAAAAAAAAGAACGAAATTTACTTGGCTTTAAGGTGAGCGAGATAAATGAATTTGAATGAGCAATAACGATATATTTCATATCACACTTAGGCTTCCGTCAATATTTCGTGAAAGGAGAAAAACATTCTGTCAATTCTAACCCACAGGAATCTGTGTAATAGCACACGTATAACCCCAGCGGGGATTCATCGCTCACATCTTCAAAACTTCCCAATTATTCCCAACAATACAATAATCTATTTCAATTTAAGCACGCTGAAAGGTATGATAATAAGGCCTGGAGGGGGTTGGTTACCTCTTGAAGTCATCTTATGTTCAAGATCGTTCAGATGTACATGTATATCCCGAGCTTAGCTCGATATTCATCGAATAGAACGTTTATTACAGGTATATCTATCTATAGCTTCATAAAAACAGACCTCTGTAAAATAATCCACGAGTGGGAGAGATTTCATAGTTATGCAAACTGTACAACAGAGCGCCAACAACATCAGACATTATGTCGCCATGATGAAATTGAAATGAATGAAAATAATTTTAAATTATTGACGGTAGAAGTCAGCGCCTATTCTGACATCACTTACCTATAATCTCCATATAATTGATCATTCTTATGAGGATATTGGCAAATAAGTTCTGCTAGAACAAAAAACATTTATCGGTGGCTTTAAACAGATTTCTTACAATCAATCCTTATCGCTTTCATTTTCACGATTGTATTTAATTAATAAGGATTTGTTTTTTCTTCTTCTTTTCTTCCTCTTCATCTTCCTCTACTTTTTTTTCTTCTTCTTCTCTTCTTCCTCCTTCTCCTCATTCTTCTTCTCCTTCTCCTTCTTTTTCTTGTTTTTCTCCTTCTCCTTCTTCTCCTTCTCCTTCTCCTTTTTCTTCTTTTCTTCTTCTTCTTCTTCTTCTTCTTCTTCTTTTTCTAGTTTTTCTTCTTCTTTTTCTTTTTCTTCTTCTTTTTCTCCTTCTTTTTCTTCTTCTTCTCCTCCTCCTCCTCTTCCTCCTTCTTCTTCTTCTTCTTCTTCTTATTATTATTATTGTTATTATTAATATCATTATCATTATTATTATCATTATTATTATTATTATTTGAATCAACACGCCAGCCATATAGGTAAAAGTAATGGAAGCCCTGTAGCATGTTTAATTATTCGTTATGTTCTAATGCAGTCCTTCAACTTTTAGTATTGTTTAATAGTTTTCGAGGACATGTAGCAAGCATCATTCACTATTAAATCTCAATGGTGTGTTGTCACCTGACTGATGTATCTACAAATTAAAAGACAAAAGGAAATATATTCGTGAGGAAGGGTGGTCTATTTCATTGTATAATGAATAAGTTTACCTTGACGCCTTTTCAGTTTTTGGAGACGGCAACTTGTCTAATGGAACTGAGGAAAGGCAAAGAGCCGCAGTAATAACATTGAATGTTGTTACAATGTCTGAAAGAATATGTGATCTACATGTATATGTATATTTGAAAGTATTCAATTCAATTGATGGTACCGTGGTAATACAAGTCTGACCCGCAAATATATTTGAGATGTTTTGATTCTTAATTTCTAGATGATATATTCACGAGTCACGACTGTTCAATATATTCTATGAACTGCATGATTAGTCCAATTATTTCCATCCATCCATTCACCCATTTATCTATTTGTACATATTTCAATCAGTAAACTTCCCAGTTATTGTCTGACCTGATTATGTGAATAACATGATTTTTTTTTTCTCTCTCTCTCATCAAGTACATTTACATACATTTCCAGTTAATCCAATTCATCACACATTACGATCATTTTCATATTCAGAAAAAACACAATCCTTATAATTCTTTGTTTTACCCCGTCAATATTTTGTTTGTATTGAATAAAAACTGAAGAGATATCTTCAGACGCCACTGTTTCTCCAGATGAAGAGTTATGCAACAACCTTCAACATCTGTAAAGAACGCTGATAACATCATCTAACCTGGTCATTTCTTGAACTCATGCTAATTACGGGCACAGGATATAAAGCTTGAATACTCGATGACTTTGAATTGACGTTATCATTCAAAATATTGTAAATATTTAATCCCATGAATCACACCCATCAACGTGACATCGTGAGAATCTTTAAAGTCTCGGTGACATCACGAAGATGGACCCTGACATAGTACAGCGAGGGGAACGAAGTTTAGATTACACTCAGTGACATTTAGGGATCGTAAATTGTTATGACTCATAAAAGGTAGTAATTAAACGTGTTCATCTGATCATAAATCGAAATAATTGACATCTTCACACGCACTTACTTTCATAACGTAGTTTTTGTTCTACCACTTTTTTTGTTCAAATGTTAATTAAGCTAATTACAATTTGCACAATACGAGACTGAACCAGTTATGTTTTGCACTGTAGATGGTAACAGTAGCCAAGTAAAGGGTATCTGTCCGGGGCCGGATGGTAGTCCGGGGGGCAGCTATCCTGGAATATATTTGTAGTACTTGTGATAGCCAAATCACTCAATGCAGTCAGTTGCAGACGAGTGCATTTTTGAGTCGGCAGATGATACTCAAGGTTTGCTCTTCTGATGGAGAAGCCATTCGATGAGGGGTCTGTTTCAATTTTCGCATAACGTATGCTGTTTCTAAAATAACCATCTGTGACGGCAATGGCATGTGATGAGCAAACACCTTCAAACACGGTCAATACCCTACCCTAACTAACCCAATTCTTCAACTTTAAACCTGGACCAAACATGGTACCTATATTCAACCCTAACCCCAAACCATGAAAACCTAGCCTAGTCAAACCAAACTGCAACCCTAACCCTACCATGCCTACTTCACTGAATAAATAAAACCCGGAGCTATTCGCCGGATCATCTGATTATTAGCACGAAACCTGCTGATGAACATTAAAGTAACCATTTTCGTCTTTATTTTGATAATTAATACTCATTCCTATCACCTTCATAGGCATACGACCCCATCCTTCATCTTGATTACTCCCCATCCTTCATATTTAGAAGACATCTCATGAGGAGACGCAGTGGCGTATCTACTGGGTCACGTGCCCCCCCCCCCCCCTCCCTCCGCGATTGGCAAAACGAAAAGAAAAGAGGGGAATGAACACAGTGAGTGATATAAAACAAGGAACGGAATAGAGGAAAGCGAACTCCGAAAGAAGATAATAATGACCCCTCCTCGATGACTTCGCTCCCTTGCATTCCATCATCTTATCAAACTCATGCCCTCCTCTGCCCCCCCCCCCCTTCCCAGCTCATGACGGCCAGTGCCCCATAAGTGATCCTACGCCACTGCCCTTTACTGACTGTTTATAATACTCTGCAAACCTTAACGAACGTTTATCTGAGGGTTACGCCTTCTCTTTCATCATCCAATTACAAATGCAACCCATGGAAAATGTTTGTCTTTCCTGTCACACGATTCATGCTTGAAGATCTTGCCAAATGTTTCTGCCCCTAACTCGGTCATGGCTAGCTGACGGACAGGTATTGCGAGAATGGATGCAGGGGCGGTTCCAGGATTTTGTAAAAGGGGACAGACCAATTCCTGAAGACTTCTGACAAGAAAAAAGAAATTTTTAAGAAATGAAAATAAAAAATCTCTTTAAAAAGGAATAAAGGGGAGGGGGGTCTTATTCTCCAAAAGAAAACTATAACAAGCTAACAATATGGGGTCTGGACCCCCTGATCCCCGCCCTTAGGTTACATGGTGATTTAGCGTAAGATCTCTGTCATACCCATTAACCCCTTGCATTTAAGGGGTCAACGTTAAGATTGTGTACTCATTGAGATTTCTGTTCTGGTTTAATGTATTGTGGTAGCCAGAAAGATAGTAACTGTGCATATGGTACAAACAAATCTATTCCTAATGCACTTAAAGTTTAAACTACTGCTTTAAAAAAAGACAAACGCATTCACCCTTCATAAATATAGACATTGTTTGCATTAATAGGCACAAAATGTTGTCACTAACATCATTATAAAACGATACATAGCCCTACATATCCAAAAGAAGTGCAGTCATTTATATATTTATGTTATCTATCTATTATGGCATCTTCTCCCGGTTCGGAGGTTGATTGCAACATTTTTCAACACAACTCTGTTCTGTGACATTCTAGTGCATTCTTGCAGTGTTTTTCCACTAATTCCCAGTTGGTTCTCGGCTTCCCTCTTGGTCTAGTACCTTCTGCTCTCCCTTCCAACATATCTTTCAAGATCGGACCCTGATGTCTTTTGATGTGACCACAGTAGTCATAAATGTACATGTATTATGATGATCTCATCACGAACAGACTGAATTTAACATCCATATTGATGGTGATAATATATCATGATTAGCTAACCAATGGTATGAGTCGAGAGAGGAGATGTTAATACAGGCTACAATCCACGAGACCGACAACCCACGAGACAGACAGCCAACGAGACCGACAGCAGGCCTTCTCATAACTTTTTTAGAGGGTTTACGAGACCGGTCTCTTGTGCTGCCGGTCTACTGGGATGTCCCCTACTTATCATATGATGAAAAAGGCAGGTATGGAAACCATCTGCGACCCCATGTTCGATTCAACTTCGATAAGATTTGCCCTTGACTTTTCATGGTTTGCATCAAACTTCCTCCCACCTCGAGGTGACAGGCAGCTCACTAGGAAGGGTATTTGTTTAGGGTATTCTTTCTACCCTAGAGCTTTCTTAAACACGGAAAGGCAAGGTTAACCCATCACTTAAAGGAAATGATACCCACTACACGTACTTTCAGTGACCTGCCATCTCTCTCCAGATATCAGGGGTTGCGAGTTTCGACAGAAAATAGATAGAGCTGTGCCAACTTTTTTGCTCGAGTTGATTTGGGTGGGGTTTCTTGTTAAAAGCAAGTGAAATGAAAATTAGTTGAAAATTTAGAAAATATTTGGATAGTTAAAAAGGTCATTAAATGAATCCAACGATTAAAAGACACAAGAGCAAGGGAACTTTAAAAGGGAAAAACACGATCGCAAAGTCTTTCAAGAAATCATTAGCCTTGTCCATCACCTTTGGAAATATGCGAACATTACAATGACATATTACATAATCATGTTTCTTTGCCGAAATTCATTAGTCGATTCAACCTTTACAAATGAAATTTTAAAATCTCACTTTTTTCAGTGTGCTCCATTTCATTATTTCCCACAGCTTAGTAATATGTCTTATTTCTAGAACACTTTTTGTTTTTGTACGATTAGACACCAAATCTGCCTTCAGTATTTTCTCTTCTTGGACAGTGACGTATAGACATGATAGAGTTGGTCCAGAAATTTAGGGGCACCGGTATCTTTGGAGGGGGTTGCACCGATCTTCCTTGATGATGAAATACTTACCGGGTAAGTAATCAAGTTATTGGGGTGCAGGATGTGGTTTAGCGTCGTCTTTTCACGTTCTCTTTCCCCTCTCCCTTTTTCTCTCTCCATTCATTTCTCTTTCCTTTTCTCTTTCCTTTCTTCTTTTCCCCTTTTCGCCATTTGACTGGGCCCCAGTAGCTGTCCTGGATATTCTGCCAACCATGGCAAAGCTTTCATGTCATCTTGGCCTTCTAGCTGAGGATACAAGAGTGTGAAGGCGTCTGGTTTAACACTAGTAATCACGATATCAAACTGTTCCTTTCTCTTCTCACATCTCAACACACTACTATCACGTTCTATTTATTTCATTCTTCCAGATTCACAACCGTTTTTTTTTTAAGAAAAAAATACCATGAATTTAGATGTCGAACATGGTTGGCCAGCCGTCAGGCCTACAAAAATATATGAGTACTGTGCACCAGTTTAGTGGTTGGTCTAAGAGCAGGGTGAAAACTTGAAAGTCGTCATGGTCGTGTAAGTGTACAAAAGCTGTCGAGATGTCGTCATTTGCATCTTATTCATTGTAATAAAATAAATCATAATCATTACTTATTGGATAGAATGATTCGACTGAATATTAATTTCAGTATGATGAACGTATTTTAAACCATGCACGTGTTAACATGATAGATGCTCTAATCCCACACTGATTTTGTTCAATATGAAAGAGAGAACATCAATACGTTGTATAAATAAAGAAAAGAAAGAAACATTGATTGAGCAATCTTCATGATCTTTTAAGCATGATGTAGCAATCAATCGTTTTTAAACCATCCTGAGGCAAATATTAATACAATTTAAACTATTTTCCATTTTAAGACTATTGTAAAAGTGTACTGTTAAACTCTCAATTGTGAAGCAAAAGCAAACCTGAGCTCTAAAGACTAGAATCATAGCTATGAATATTGTAAACCACCCTCTGTCGACACACCAGCACGTATAGAATCATGACGACATGAAGGCGCGCCACAACACTTCTCGTAAGTCAACATAATCACATAGAAGATTTGACTGTGCTATTGTTACAAATGTACTTTTCTCTTCGCCAAAGTACTTTTGTGAGAGGAGGGTTTAAAGGTGTAATTGAACTAATCCGACAGGGATTTATTCTATGAAATCCGATTTACCAAGCTCAGTCGCGCTATTATGATGGCGTTAACTCTCCCGTCCTCCAACTCAATTCATCATCGTGGCTTAACCAAATATAGAATTTGACAGCTTTTAGTAAGATAAATCTTTTTATAGAGTGTTAACCGAACGAGAATTGTCATCAGAGTAACGCCTTTTTAGCTTCTGTATTCTTGTCGGTCCCATTCTCATTTTTTTTTTTTTTTTTTTTTTTTTTTTTTTTAGAAAACCATTTCTCCGTGTCCTTTGCTGTCTGGCCTATATAAATCTGGTAGTTTTCATTTGATTAGTTTTCTGTCGCAATGTATTCGATTTCTTTCCTTCTCTTCCTTTTCGTGTTATGTATTTCTCTTTTTCTGTGTGCCTTTTCATCTTACACGTTTTATATTTTCTGTTCTTCTCAAAACCGTGCAGTCACGAACTTGTTATCTAATTCTCATTATTTCTTTCACATATTTTTGGTAAAGAAGGGAAACAGAGATTTTCTAAAATCTTTAAAGGGAAGCTTGAGTTATGGGAAAGGTTAAAAATAATTTGTGAGATTTCTCACTCTTTTTATGTTAGTTTGGAAGATCATCATGCCTGAAAAGGATTGCTCTTCAAATGCTCTCACACTCAAATTATGACAAGAAACAGCTGAAATGTTCGGGCCGATTTTGTGTGTAGTCCCATATACACATTTCTGTGTGCAGTGCATGTGACTCTCAGCAGGATTGAGTCAATTTCTTATCACTTTGGTGATTCCAAAACCTTACAGCATACAAATTCTTATTTGCTATATAATCAACCTTTCCCTATTTCTTTGAGAAAGTTTCTTTCACAATTCAATCTTATGACCAGAACTCAACTTTACCTTTAAAAACAATGTTGTCTTCCAAATCATCATTCTGTAAATAATCATAGCAGCAGATCTGCACTCGCAATAGGTAATTACAGCAAATTTTATCAAATTTTCATCCGGTTTTTCTTTGCAGGGAACAAGTTTTGATGGGAAACATCTGTACCTTCAGCAGTAATTCTCAATATGTTCAAGGCAGGGAAGGATAATGGAAAGCTGGGATATGATTAAAAACCAGACCGGTGAACATAAATCGGATGCAACTAAATGGAAAAAAAATTCTCGTTTTTCAATCTGTCCACTTTCTTTTTTACGACTCGTCCTGTACTCACACCCACGTAGATACTTGGGTTCTGATATTTTTTCTCCCTGTTTCAATAGGAAGAATCCCTAAAGTCTTAAGTTGTAAAGCTGTTCTGAAACTCGTCATACAAGCAGTCAAACTCTTTTTTTTTTTTTTTTTAAAGAAAAAAACCCCGTTCCGAACAACCCCTTATTCGTCTCACCACTCATCACAATGATGTAGCAATTAGTGACGTAGCCACGGAGGCCTGGGGATACGTGCCCCCAATCGAACGGCATAAAAAAAAGAGAGATAAAAAAGGAGGTAAAATGAAAGCTAAAGGAAAGGGGGAAAGAGGAAGATGATAGGACCCTTCCGGCACATTCGTTGTCATGTATGGTCTTGTTCACAGAGTATGACCGGTGCCCTCCAGTAATTCTAGTGCCCCTCAATAGCTGGACACTGGCTACGCCCATGTCAGTAAGTAAAGATTCGTATCATGCTCACTATACATTTATGAGTACAGTGTTAAGTATTTTCCCACGATATCATGAAATGCCATATACATATCGACATTGAAAGGTGTTCACATCATCATGATATGATGCCTCATTGTAATGTGATGCACTCAACCGTTTGGATGAGTTGGATGATGCACTACCTATTTCCATTCTACAGATGGGTGTGTGTTTCATAAATCACTGGGTGGTTCTATTCAAATGTTTTATTAATAGATTAAACAAACCTTGCACATGTTGTACCGTACTGCTCATCTACCCTAGTTGAAGTTCAGAATCATGGTGAAGTCTAAACGGGGTTGTTTCTATCTCCATCGTGTGATGGTTTAGATGTACCATAGTTGAAGTTCACAGTCCTGTTATAGTGTAAACGAGGCCATGTCTTGTACCAGATACGTGTTAAGACGGAGCCTTACCCTGCTTGAAGTTAGAAATCATGGAATATTCCAAACGGGTTGTTCTACTAAAGTTCACCATCAAGGTATAGTGTAAACAGGGAAGTGTAAGTACACTTCCCTGGTGTAAATGAGGCATTGTCTACCATCGTCGTGTCAGAGAGAGCTCACATATCTTGATTGAAGTTTTCCATCATGGTACAGTGCAAATGAGGCTGTGTCTACCTCTTTCGTGTTAGAAAAGCGTTTACATAACCCAGATGATGATCATCATCACATCATACTATGAACGCGGCTGTGTCTACCATCGTCGAGTAAAAGTTCACATACCCCTGTTGAAGGTTACCATTATCGTATTGTGTAAACCGGGATGTTTTTACCACCGTTGTGCTGGGGTGTGGTTTAGATATACCCTATTTAAAGTTCACAGTCATAGTATAGTGTAAACGTACTTCTACCAAGCGTCGTGCTAGACAGAGTTCATGGTATAGTGTGAACGGGGCTTTGTTCATGACAGGACGGGGTTAAACCAGAGAGGCTGAAGTTTAAACCGAGGAACCACAGGGTCAAGAGCATAATGGCAATATAATGTTGTCAAAACGGGGCACGTTGTTTTCTTTTGGAATTGTCTGAAGTCTCAAACCTGAATGAGGGAAAGGTATTGCTGCCGACTGCCAATGTCATGAATGTATTTATAGTGGCGTAGTATAGGTGCAGGCAGAGAGGGGGCATCGGTGTTGATGCAAATTAACAAGGCCACAATTGGGAGCTTTGGGGAGGGGTCGAGGTGTCTTCTTTTCACGTTCCTATCCTCACTTCCCCTTTTCTTTATATCTTTTCTTCTTTTTCTTTCTCAATTTGAAATTCTGTTTTCGCTATTGGATTGCTAGCACGTACGGAATCCCATGACCGCCCCCCCCCCCCTTAGCTACGCCTATGTATGTGGAATGGGGTCATTTTACATGAGGTAGACATGGGAAGAGGATTGAGGAAATAGGCGAGGTGTAAGAGGAGAAGTACATGAAACATTTAATAATGTTTGAAGTAGAGTAACGGGATGTAGGAAGGGAGATTATACGAAATGAAATAAACAGAGAAGAAGAGAAAAGCAGAGAGACTTCAATACAAAAGAGAAAAACAGAGGAATGTGAAAGATGTAATACAATAAGTAAATCATGCCAAGAGAGAGAGAGGGGGGGGGGCGGGAATTGAAGAAATATATTTCAGACGTAATATTTAAATCATTATTATGCAGTGCCTTGTGTGGAGGTGTCAGGTTACTATATAAACAGGATAGAGGATATATCATCGGATCTCTTTGTCTAGAGCCATCACAATCCCAGTATAGATCGATGCCCCATGAGGCCGACAATGTCGGTCTGGTAAACCCTCAAAAAATTGTCAGAAGGCCCACAAGACCGACATGGGCTTTCGGTCTATATAGTGAGTTACGTCTGCCGTCGGTCTCATGTACTGTAGCCGAGCCATATATGACTAGCTCTGATTGGTCTCATATCGAATCTTTCATGTCTTTGTATATGTTCTTTAGCAAGATATTTTCTGGTTCATCAGCATTAAGCTTCAGTCAAATATAGGTATACAACTATACATGATAAGAATTAATTGAATGTTGTGGAAGCTTTTCTACAGTAACATTGGCTCTGAAATTATGCAGAGTCTTTTGTCCTTTTAAAACGGCGTATCAAAGAATTTAAATGCTTATGAGAACATCGTGTTATTGTGCATATTTTGATTGTCATTCAATTTCATCAAAATAAAGACGTATGACACTGACAATAAGATATGTATAAGGGAAAAACATTTCAGTAGTCGCATATACTGATATAAGTAAATCTCGCCATAACCACGATCACATTCTCCTTCTAATTTCTGCCATATTTGTAAATGCAAATGATGACCCAGAATATTCAATTCATAGAATTAACCACTAACCTTCGTTCCTAATTACGTTTTTAGAAGTGCCCCATTTTTTGTATGAGGGAGGAGCAGATAACAATAATTAAGTCGAAACTTTAAAGGAGAATGAAACCCTGGGGAAAATCAATTTTAATGAAAAGAGAGGATAAGGAGAAGCAATTTAAAAAAATTTCCATCAAAATCGGTTAAGAAATGAGAAAGTTATGAAAGTTTGAAAAGTCTCGATTTACTTTCTATGGCGATCCTCAAATTGGCAATGTTGCTTCAAAGTGACAGGTTTAGTAGGACAACTCTCAATATGTTTTGTACACAAAATTTCATATTTTCTCCATTATCTCTAAAGATGCTGCTTGTCTTTTTGTGAACTCAACATATGTTGTGTCAAATACATTTTCCCATGATATATCTTGAGCTAAGAAGGAGACAAGCTGCACCTTGAGAGATAATGGGGAAAATATGAAATTTTGTGTACAAAACATATGGAGAGTTGTACTACTAAACCTGTCACTTTGAAGCAACATTGCCAATTTGAGGATCGCCATAGAAAGCAAATTGAGACTTTTCAAACTTTCATAACTTCCTTATTTCTTAACCGTTTTGATGGAACTTTTTTTTAAAGTTGATTTTTCCCCAGGGTTTCATTCTCCTTTAACATCCACCCCTATCTTCCTGTGCTGTTCATTTCTCTTCATCTCTCTCTCTCTCTCTCTCTCTCTCTCTCTCTCTCTCTCTCTCTCTCTCTCTCCCCCCCCCCCCCCCCTTTGTGTGTATATATATATGTATAAATACGTAAACGCATGTGGTTTAGTACATCATTTGATAAGGGAAAGCATTTTTTCGATAATGAGTGAAAGTGATGAACAGGGTGACACAAGGAAATGAGAACAGTGGGAGACGAATAGCCTCAAAAGATTAATAAGTTATGTGAATATCCACCAAAAACGTAGTCGATAAGAAAATTGGAGAGAGATTGAGAAGGGGAGGGAGAGAGAGAGGGGGGAATGAGGATGTTGAGAATAAAAGAAAGGAAGAGAGGAGAGAGAAGGCAGGCAGAGATGAAAAGGGAAGAGATGGAAAGGGAGAGAGGGAAAGGAGGGGATATTTTACAATGTTGCAAGCTCATTTTTTTTAATCGTCGACCTGTAGCTTCCCCATCGTAAGACCATCTCTTATTTTATTTCTTTATTTCTATTTCTACTATTTCATCAGATACATGAATATTTAGACCTGAAGATTGGAAAAAATTCCACTTGGTAATTGAAGTTTATTTCCCTCATCAGCCCATATGGGAATACTACATCATCAGAACATTGTGATGACAGGTACGGGTCTACCACGGCGGAAGACAAGGCGACATGTCCGCGCGTACATTATGGTGCTCTCTAGGGATTTAAATTTCTGCATCCAAATTTAAGTGTGGCCAGTTAGATATTATTTTCTTTCAGAAATTGTTTTTCATCCAGTTGTCCTCGAACCCAGAGACTAGACAACTAGTCTCACAGAGAATGATTGCATGGTGACTGTACATCCTCTGCAAGCCTTCACAACAAAAGACATTATTCAAACAAATACATGTATAGTCGTTAGATTCAAGAGAGGAAAATAAAAAAGAATAGACCGAAATATACGATTACATGACTTTAGAGGGAACAGCTACATACAACTTGTAAATTAAATATCTGATATTCCTTTTCTTAACGTAATACATATAACACACATAACAAGGTTACTTTGTCTATATATTCCAAATCAAAGCACTATCTGAAGATTGACTAAAGAAACCGGTTATAGTGAATTGAGATCTCATCCATTCTTTATTCCGTTTCATATTATACCTATTCCAAATTACTATAGACATATGCCTGTGGACCTCCACCCCTACCGTCGGACAACTATCCGGTTAAACTACCCCTTAGAAAACTACCCCTTGGAAAACTATCCCGGACGACTACCACTTGACAACTATACCCTAGAACAACAATTTCCTCGGCCAAACATCGATGAAAGAGAAGTGGAAACAGATATACAGATAAATCGTACCATCGTCTCATGACTGTATTGCCAATTTGTACCCATGAGACAGCAGTCTTCATATCTTTAAAAATTCATATCTTTCTCAATTAGGTATTTAGGTGTCAGATTTACCTTAAACTGTATTTCACGTTTTTCTCTGATTGTTCTGCTTAATTTATGGAAAGCAGCATATTTGGGGCAGGCGATCCTTCAAGGTAGTAAAATCGACATTTTGCTTTGAAATAACTTTGTGTGTCGTCTAACATAATTAAAAGAATTTAAAAAGCAAAATAATCTTTGTCAAAAGGATGGAATTTGTGGCAGAATACAACACCTGTATTCCTTTAAACATTAAATCCAATTAAATAAGTTCAACACCTACCTAGCTCCCAGGAGCATTCCATATTCCATCTATAGAGCACGCTTTAGGATACAGCAGGTTAAACCTGTTGACAGAAAAGTCACTTAGGGGTCTTAGGTTGCGCCATACTATACAAATGCATGTTTCCTTTTTTACTTCATATTACAAATTTTTTTCAAAGCATTCCACGTTACTACAATTTTGTTCTGAATTTTCATTTTCCATAAAAGTATTCCTTCGTATTTCCGGCTTTTCATTATCATATGAAAGACATTATCGTGCTTTCTCTATTCATGAAAAAAAAAATCTTAGCTTACCAATCAATTGTTGCTGGATTTGTTGCTCAGTGTTGTTGAAATGTGAATCGTTACAGAAAGAAATAAAACTTGGTTTGATTATTAAAATCTTCCGGCCAATCACATCTCATAAATCACAATAATAATACAATATACGGGTATCCTATTTTATTATGGCAATCGTACATACTGAAGATTGACTTACATAATCTAGAGTATCCCTTACTAATCTAAGAAGTAAAACAAACAAATCAAATAATTACATTTGATTAAGTAATCTTGGAGTCAAATAACACTGTCCTACGGTCACTTGATTAATCGTAAAAATACAAACAAAAGACACCCCGTATGGTTGCTTATAAATCATTCCAGGAGTATATTAACATGATTAAGATGCTTCAAAATATTCACATAGACATCTCAGAGTCTCTGTGCAAATAACGATCAAGCGATTACAAGAGGTATACACCTTATTTCTAATCCCTTTTTTTTTTCTTTTTTGCGCAACCACTAGTTTTATGCAGTCTTCAAGATATTTCTTAAATGATATGAAAAATAGTAATGTGAAAGAGAGAGAGAGAGAAAGAGAGCGGGGAGAGGGGGGATGGAAATCGAAATAATACTAATAGGGGTTGTAGTTGTTTCTTCTCGACTAGATCGTATTATTAATACCAAATTTGACGCAAGTCGACCCCCCCCAAAAAAAAAAAACACACACAAACCCTCCCCCTACACACACACACCCTCCTCCCCCCCCCCCCCACACACACACACAACAACTTAGTTTTCCTTCGTAAACAAACGTGGAGTAATTTTTTTTTCAAATTCATAAATCATATCTGTTCTTTTCCTGTTTTCTCTGCAATTTTGGACATTGCAAAGGCCGGGGATTCGTGTGCATACACAAAAGTATCTATATAGCAATAATTATGCTCGTACTTTCACGATTTAAAAATCAAATTTAGGAGTGACAGAACTATAGATCTGAATGACATTGCCGCATAAGTTTATCTTGAGTGAAAGGTAAAAGTTTTTAAATATATATTAAACAGACTTAAAAGAAACCAATCCAAGAGCAAAAAAATTGTTGAAACTTGTTTCAAATATCTCGTAAACACAACCAAGCGCTTCGCAAAAATTTAAAAAATCGTTGTCAAAGTGCGTCACATATAACATCGAAATTCGCATGAGTAATCCAAATCCATGTTACAAGAGAGAAAGATGATTTCAAATGACTCAATGTTTGTACAACAGTATAGTATTGTATAATCTGATTTATTATATTAGATTTAGAGGTTACTCACATCCATTTCTGCTGTAAACCTGTTGCCAAAGGGTCAATTCAAATGGTAAAGTGCATTATTAACTGTCTGGAAACTTGATTCGCTACTGAAATGAGGGATGAATGTATAGGCCTAGAGAATCTTACAGAATCATTGAATATGTTGCTATTAAACCAGGATGGTGCAAGGAATGGGGTAATGGTAGAAATATTCATTTATAGGAATTATAAATAGCTACAGGATTGCGGTAAGAATATGATTATATTTTTTAGATTTTAGTTGCAAAAAGTTTAGACTTTTGGTAATTGCTGGTTTTGTTACTATTATCATTATATTAGATAGGTAAAGGCTTATAACGAAGACAATAAATGAGAGAACAGGAATAAACTGTGTTTGAATAAATCATAGAATATAACTAGACAAGGAAACTCTGAATCACTTCTGATTTGTGAAATTACGCACGGTAAATTTAATGTGCTTGAAACAATAGTATATAGTTTTTAATTTGGGACGCTAAGAAACTTGGCCTTAATATCTGATAATTAAGCTGCAATTCTGGATTTTTAAAAAAATCATAAATTTATTACCTGAATTATAATACACCGCATCCAGAAATATCAACAAGAACAACCATTATCATCATCACTAAAAAATAGAAAAACTAACAAAAGAAAATATTGTATGATTGATATAGGACGTAGATTGATGATAGTGAGGTGTTGATGATGTAAGGGTTTTGGTGACTTACAGCCATCACAAGTTTAGAGATCAGTGTTACAGAGGAACAAAGAGGAAGTCGTTGTTGGTTGAAAACTTGTTCGCATATAGACGAAAAAGCCAACAACAATGCAAGTTGACAACACCATAAAGAAAAGACCAAGAGGCTACACAAACTGACTTGCAAAACTGACCAGTGACACTATTTGTATGCTAATTAGCGGCAAACCGTGAAAGAAGAAAATGAGACTTGGCGCTACTGAAGAGCTACCCAAATAATGAGAACAAAGAATTAAGAATCAAGTAAGATGATGGCATGGCATATATATAGGTATTCAGAATTTTCTTGAGTTCACTTACCCTACAGGTCGATAATGTCTTTCCGTTTGTATAAATCACTGTTATTTCTCAGCGGGCTTGGTGTCATTAAAGGCTAATTTGTACATTATGAAGGTTAAGATTGTAGCATCTGGTAATTACACTCTTGGCGTTGATGAGCTATAAAAAATTATTGGCATGATGGTGGGCTTCGGTAGCTCAGAGCAAATTTTCCGCAACCAAGTGGTTTCTCTTAAAGTCAAATACAGAACAGCAGTAAAGAAGTTATAGAGAAGGCCGGTCCATCATTACCAGATGAGCAGAGTCTTATGTGACCTTAATCAGGAAATTTTCAGAACGTGATCTTTTTAAAACACAATCTCGTTCGTCATTGATGATCATGAAGGAGCATCCGATGTAAGATGATTAGCTCATAGCCATTATGGAAGTCACATGACATTTATCTCTAAGACTAAGAGGCATGACAATGTCATGATGCAGGATTTAAAAGATCTTTCCACGTCCTCTGCTATCTTTATTACATTACGTGTAACCATGAAGACCTCTCGTACGCTGACTGGTCGCAATTTCCCTACTGAATGGATCTCCACATCAAGGGACATCAAACACAGGCGCAAGCCTTGCTCACATCAACAACGCCTATACTGTCCACAGAACTTTGTCAGTGCGCATGACATCATGCAGCAAATCAAATTTGGCTAATTTATCCATTGATATGGTCATTTATCATTATGATATCATTCAGTCAATATTCCCTTACTAAATACTTTTCATTCAAGAGGTAATTTTTATTGCAATTTATAATGGAAGTGAACGTGGGGGAACACATTCAAAGAACGTTTTACCAATTAAGAAACACTCACTACAAAACTAAAGTAAAGATATTTATTTGAAAATGGTGTTATTCATTTTTGTAAAGCTAGACACACAATCTCCTTTCTATTCTAATAGCCATGACACATCCAGCAGTATTACGATGGTTAATGTTGTATAATATTACATTTTAAATGATCGAGGCCTATCTTAATTTTAATATTTGTGATTTCTCGGATTTTGAATTTAAAAAAAATAAGTGAAATGGTGTTACAATATCAAACTTTTTTGACACCCCAACCCTTCTAAGTTCTAACAAAATAGCCGATTTCCCCTAACGTTAGCAATACAGCGTCTACCAACGTGACCAGGCGCGTGAAGGTAAACCCCCCCCCCCCCCGATGGCGAATATGACCCCCTTTGGGGTGAAAGGGTCGTAACCTTTGTCCCATGAGTCAACGAGAGATGGACTCCATCTTTTACTCCTTGCAATACCAATAAAGTCCAGTCTTATCAGTATGACAGGACCCACGGGGATTAGTTTAAAGGGGAATAAACTACTATGAACTTGTCTTGTTGACGACACATGCACCGGTGACAATTGCTCCAAGGTCACTTTTGTACACTAACTATTCGGTCCAACCCTGGACAAAACACTATACCTAATCTTAAACCCTAAACCTAAAATAAAACCAAATTGAAAACCTAACTCTATACAATGACCCTTTATCTTTGACGAAATAATGCCCGGTGCAATTGTGGCCGGAAAATATGTTGGAACACCGTTTTTTATTTAATTTGAATGGAGGCAATAATACATGAGAGCCTTGTTATTATTTTACATTGACTTGAAAGACTCTTTCTTCCATCAGTGATTCCCATCATTTGAACCTTGTTATTTTTGAAGAATAGTAATACACAATGGGCTTACTGAACTATTTAAGGAAAGAACTGAGACAGACTGACAGTTTGACAGCCACAAAAAAAAAAAAAAAAAAAAAAAAAACGATAATAATATAGCCGTTGCAAAGAACTTATTCGTTATTAAATAATTTTTTGGAGGCTTTTAACCACAATTTTTTAAAGTTTGAGCCTTTCTGAACTTGGAATTGGTAAGAGTTGACTTTTCTTGTTCTTTGTATTCATTTTCGTCGTGGAAACTACAAATGGAGGTCTGTTTCACGGTGTTTTTTTTTTAATGTTTTGTTTGTTTGTTTGGTTGGTTGTTGTTTTTTTTTAATATTTGCGTTGGGCAGATATTAAACACCAACCAATATGATGTAACGCAAATTTCCAGTAACCAATCTAAAGCGCAAATTATTTCATGGTCCATGTTCATCAGTTCATTGGATTGAAAATAATATCATCTTGATCGTGTAAGCATGAAAATACACAGAAAAAAGTTTTTTTTTTAAATCCGTGCAATTCTTAAAACGAATTGCAATTATCTCTATCCACAGGAATGAAAGAAAAATGATTGATTGAATAAGCTGTTTTGATGTTATAAACATGTGTAATTTCTAAACGGGCTCATGAGAGGAAATCAGATATATGTGCAAGGGAAACTGCATCTTTATCCGACTGATAATAGGGATTGTACTGATTAGGAATATTGAAAGCTATATGTTTAGGTTTCTAATGGAATCACCTATTTCCACGAGCCTTTTCGAAATGGAACTGGAAAATAATTTTGATTTTGGATGGGGGAAAAAAAATCAGTCACCCTAAATTGTAGTTATTTCATATCCACCTGATTTGATGTGGAGCTACAGATGAACCTGTCATGATTAATATCAAAATACGATTACAAGAAATAAAATTAGGAATGTAATGATTAAGAGTAGAGTAAACAACTGAAGGAAGTGACCTATTTTAGAAACACGCTGGAGGGTTGCTGAGATTGGGATTAAACTTCCCCTCTTTAAAGGATCCCCTTGATATATTTCCATTACTATAGTCTAAATTAAAATTGATTCGGGAACTTGAACATTATAAAGAAAAAAATACTATGTTATTACATAAAAACAGTATTAATTTGACATATCTTTTTTTTTTTTTTTTAATAATGTAATGTAATTCGAATTGATATAGTTGTGCCAATCAAAGCAATTCATTGTTGAGAAGGCAAGAAAGTACTCATGACAGAGTGACAGAGATTAGTTTTCTCTAACCAATAATGTTTGCTACACATGGGCCCCCTTCCATGAAAAGTTGCGTTTAATCGCAACTCAAAAAATTAAGTGCAAGTCCTATATGCGCGATCCTGATTGGTTGAAAATTAAGTTGCGTCTAATTTTTTGACAGGCCTTTAAAGGCAACTTTTTATGTAAGAGGGTCATGGTAATGACGCTCATACATGTTAGAACTTTCATATTGTCATGGAGTATAGTCAATGATAGTTTTAATCATTTAAATAAAAATTGTAATCCATTAAGGGCTTTTCTTACATTTCAAACCAATAGAAGGACTTTAAATGAAAACAGACTGGCTCCCATCATTAACAATTTTACCTACAATACATTGCCTTACCACCCTCCAGTCAAATACGAATGGAAGTTGAGAGGAGAAGTGGGTCATGGTCCAATTATTGAAATGTCAGATATAACTTTCTTTAGAATCGTGATGAATCAAGCTCAAGATATCCGAGTCCATAATGCTTGTCGTTCATCAGTTCTGTCTATCAATTATTTCTGTTGAAAATATAGTAGTTTCCATTTAGTTTCCATTTCTTAAACTTATTTCAATCATCTTGTGGTGATACTTTCTTGAAATGCAATATCTAAACACCATTTCTATATTATTATTATCGAACGGCAGTTTAAAGTCCAAGTAGGCCCTACAAATTATTTACGCTATATTGTGCCTACTTATGTTATTTTGTTTGCTATTAACAGTGGGCATATAAATTTTTAATATGTTAACTAGTGTTATTAGATTTACGGAAAATTTCAATCATACCAAAGAAAATACAAAGGCATGGTTTCAAGTCTCTATCACACCTTTGCACTCTCGTACACCTGCAAATCTGAAACGAGACCATTTTAATCCCAAGACTTGTTTCTATGCCGTCAAAGCAAACACTTCGGGTACATCAAACAGAACATGTGGGACTTAAGCTAATGATGTTAGAACAAAGACAAATATGACTGTGTAAGTATGCAATCGTCGCTTGAGTCATAAGTAAGCAAGGTACCTGGTGATAATTAACCATTCCGTTGGGCATCGTCACAAAAAGAGACCAAGCCGATTTCTTACCTGATACTTGTTTCCATGGTAACAACTATACTCTTTCAGCACTGACTGTGGTTGAGGGTACAATATCCGATATACATACAAAACGTATTTATGTGACGACTTATACATACGTGTATACATGTTATATAATTATGTTCGCTTTTAGTAGCTTTAAATATGTTTTAATATTGTAACGGAAACACATTCCATTAGTTAGAAGCGACGAATTAAATCAGAGGAAAGAGGGGGAAAGAGAAATTCTAAAAAGTGGAGTGGGGTTAATTTTAGTATCTACGCCGTTATTATTTTCCATTGATTGCTACTGGCTGCATTTTTCGTCACATATCATCATTCGACAAGGTGAAGACTTTGTCAATGATGACATCGTTCAAGTTCTATAACTCATTCCGACTTTCTTATCACCTCCACCTTGCAGAAAAGGCGGATCCCTCCAAGCTTAGCAAAGGAAAGGGACTACTCATCGGTATGTTACATACACAATTTTACAAGAGAAAAGGGGAAGAGAGAGAGAGAGAAAGAGAGAGAAAGGAAGCCGGAATGAGAAGAAGAAGAAGAAGAATAAGAAGAAGAAGAAGAAGAAGAAGAAGAAGAAGAAGAAGAAAAGGTAAAGGAGAAAAAGAGGAGGATAAGAAGGAGGAGATGATGATGATGATGATGATGATGAAGCAAGAGAAGAAGATGGAGGAGAAATGATTTGAAGAGTAACAAATAAGTTAATTAAGAAAAGATGGGGAAGAGAGCAAAAGAGAGAGAAAGAACTCTTTCCTATCCTTGGTGTTGTTTATAACGCACAATTTATCGACCTCTAGGCATGCTAGGAGGATCGATGCCCCCTCCCACAATAATGACAGTTCCCCGTCAATGGCTAAGACCTGTATGGGCTGCATATCATGATCAGCTGGTTTGGGGTTCGTATTTCATGATGGGCGCAGATCCAAGATTTTGTAAAAGGGGTCAGATTCAGATTTATAATCGACTATATTCATTTTGTTTAAATTATAATATTCTTACTCACTCACAATATGGGTTTAGGAAAAATCATTCAACTACACATGCTTTGATAGATTTACAAGATAAAGTTTTATCAGCAATTCATACTAATAAATTTTGTATTGGCATTTTCATGGACCTCTCCAAAGCTTTTGATATAGTTGATCATAGAATACTCTTGTCAAAATTGGAACATTATGGGATTAGGGGCTTACCACTAAGTTGGTTTGAAAGTTATCTTTGTAATAGATCTCAATATGTAGTTTATAACAGTAATTCTTCCAATTTTTCTTCTCTTACACATGGGGTACCACAAGGTTCAATCCTAGGTCCTTTATTGTTTTTAATTTATATAAATGATCTTTCACATTCATCTGACAAATTTGATTATATCATGTACGCTGATGATACCACTTTAATTTACACCCAACCTAACACTCGTAATTTACAAAATAATATCAATACTGAAATAGATAAAGTAACAAAATGGTTCAAATCAAATTGATTGTTGATAAATCCTAGTAAAACAAATTAAATTACGTTCTACCATAGGAAGTCTAATCTAACTGATTCACTTGATAGTCTACTTCTTAAAATCAACAATGATCCAATAAATAAGGTTAATAATGTTAATTTTCTTGGGGTATACATTGATTATAATATGCATTGGGATACACATGTTAATAAGGTCACTCAAAAGGTATGTAAATGTATCGGTATATTGTATAGATTAAAAGATTCGCTTCCGCCTTCTGCTTTAATATCATTATATAATTCATTTATGCTCTCATACCTTAATTATTGTGTTGCTGTTTGGGGCAATTGTAGTCGAACTAAATTAGATAAATTATTTAAATTACAGAAAAAGGCCCTTCGCATATGCCTGGGATGTCCCTATCGTGCCCCTTCTGCCCCATTGTTCATTAAATTGAAAACTCTTAATATTTTTGATTTGTACTATTACTCCCTTGCTCTCCTTGGTTTCTTTTACTTTAAAAATAAATTACCCTCTAATATTTCTCAAATGTTCACTCTTAATTACCAGATACATAATCATGATACCCGTTTTAAGGATTCTTTTCACTTATGGCCAGTAAAAACAAATAATGCAATGAAATCAGTACGACATAATTTCCCTGTAATTTGGAACTCAATTCCCAAATGTATTTCTAATTGCAATACAATCACTTCTTTCAAAAAAAAAGTTGAAGCTTTTTCTTTCTCTTAAATATGTATAGTTATTTTTCTGTTCCTATTTTTCTTTGTTGTCTATATTTGTGTCATATTTTTAGTTTTAGTTTTATCTTTTTCTATTTGTTGTCTATATCATTTTCGCAATATTTTTAGGGAACTATGTTTGTACAAGGCCCAAGGGCTTTATTTATGTAGTACCCCATTTCATTTTCTAATTTCGTTTATGACTTATTTTGTATTTGTTTTGAATGTACTTTTTAATTGAAAATGAAATAAATGAGAATTGAATTGAATTGAATTGAAAAAAAAACTCTGACAATCAATACAGTGGGTTTTTCAGACCTTTATGATCCCTCCCCTTCCACTCCTGCACCCGCCCCTGTCATGCATGACTGAAGAAGACCTTATGGAATGATTGGTCTCAAAACGATGTATTTATTGATGTCGATCTCCTTAGTTCCTGGAAATCACGTACAAAGATACAAAAGATCAAACATTTAACTTAGATGTAAGTCGTTGACAGATATCTTTATTTAGAACGTTAAAGTTCAAGGTTAACTACGTGACTGAAATATTTCTGATCAACTCAGATTCTTATAAAACCAGAAACGAGTTCTTAAAATGCTGAATAAGTGAATCTAGTACGAATTCGATTTATATAAGAATGACGATTTTGCCTCATAGGAGTTAATGTTTTACATTTTACCAGCATTGTACGATCTTAAAACAATTCACTTTAAATCCCCTAGGGGAGTCGCTCGTTGGAATTTTTTCAGCTACCTTGTCGGCAACAATGCTTTATAAAGAATACTCGTTTTGGAGGTATGACTTTGTTTAAGCAATCATTAATATTTTATTTATCAATGTAGCTAGGGGTGATGATTTCACGATCTAAACTTTAGCAAGCGAGCGAAACGAAATGAACAATTTTGAAACTTTTTTGTCGCTTCTGGTGCACGATATATCAATTTTTAAGTCACAAGACAATATAAATTACAATGAGATCACATCTTCCCGAATATAACGTGTATGAGGTGTTTTTTACCGGAATATTGAGATTTTTAAAATTCTTATTCAGAGTGAGGGGTGCAGCCCGTTTCCCAAACCAAGTCTTGTGGGACTTTAATTAGATACAATTATACAAATCATTTCGAAAGTGTTTCACTACATACGCTCTGATTTTTCTTTTCTCTTCATCTTTCTCATTTCCCTCCTCAGTGGTTTCTGCTGTAACAAGGTAAAGTACGTTGGATTCCGGAAAATATTATTTAAGACGTCCATTTAGGCGAAAAAAGTACGATTAGAGTCATGTCTAAATGCATTGTTTTGAAAGAGATATACATCTAGGTTGGGTTTAAACCTAGAACTGAAGGCGTGACCGGAAGAAAGTAAACGTGGTTTACAGCTTAAAACCATTAAAGGCTTGTTTATATTTGACCAAGTTAATGCATTTGGGTAGCGCAAAACAAACAATTAAATTATCGAAAAACCAAATTAAACCAGCTGAATAGATAATGATCTTCTGTATGCAGTCGTAAACATTAATTCACGACATTAGGGGGAAAACAAGAACAAAAAGATAAATGAAGAGAGAGAGAGAGATGTTCCTTTAAAAAATGGCAGGGGATGATTCATATGAGGTATAGATACATGACTGTATATAGGAAAATCCTTTGAACAACTTTTCAGGGACGTCGCGAAACCATTTTGAATGCGGGGGGGGGGGGGTGTCTCGGGCCAAATCTGTAGACAAGATAGCTACAAAAATGTCCCAACAAGCGAAAACAAGATCCTCAGATTGTCACATAATCAGATTTCAAATGATTGTGTCACATCCCCACCGCCCCCCCCCCCCCCTCTTCTGCTCTAGCGATTTCATTCATATCTACGTAAATGGTCGCTCGGCTAAAGCCGGCGTAATATGATTGCAGGTCCCTCAGGGAGAACAATTTATTATACTTATGAGGCTACCCTGGGTAAACAACAGTGGCGGATTTAGGGGGGGCAATCCCGGCCCGTGCCCCCCCCCCCCTTTTGAGGGAAAACAATGCATTGTGCAACCCCTATTTGCGATTGTGCTCCCCCTTTTCGAGCAGTTTCCCAAAGTTGACAATCCTGCATTTGTGTGCCCCCCCCCCCTTATATGAAATCCTGGATCCGCCCCTGAAACAAGACATATTTTTCATTTTTATTATTATTATTATCATTATCATTATACGGTAATTGTTCCCATGCAAAACCAGACTGTAAAGCATAATGTTGTGTTGTATTGTATTGTTGTGAGACAGTTTCCAGTAATGTATGGTAGGACATCTACTCTCACCCGGACTACTAACCCGGGCAGTTACGCATGGACAACTAGACAACCACCGCTCGGACAAAAACCCCTTTTCACCATGTCTACAGAAGTATGGGGATATTATTTACAAGGTGTAATTGGGGGCATCTTTTTTTCTTCAAAGGGCCAGTTGTCCGGGCCCATGAAGGCTCCAAGAAATGTCAGAGAAATATAAAGACCACCCGATACAATTAAAGCCATGTTATTCTCACTGATGACAAAATGGATGAAACCTTTTTATCCCCTACGGTCCTTACACCTCTTTATTCTATCAAAGGTATACTCGAGCAGTGGCGCATCTAGGAATTTTGGCGCTCGGGGCAACAAATGAAGTTACCCCCCCCCCCCCCCGAGTGCCCAACCTTATCTACGTAATTGTACAAGCGAGGGAGCAAAGCGACCGAGCGGCAAATATTTCCATTTTTAACCCTAAAAAAACGCAATTTCTTGTGCATAATCCGTAAGGATTATGCTTTTTCTTTATTTCCCCCTTTTTTTCTCTCTCTCCTTTGCATTTTTTGCGCCCCCTCCAAGTGCCGCCGGGACACATGCCCCACTCCCTGCCCCCTAGATACGCCAATTTACTCGAGTAGGTCAAATCAGTCGGATACATGTACCTGATGAAGACAAGACAAGAGGGAAAACTGTGTGTTGAATAATTACATTTTCTATGAAGAGAATGTTTAATCAACATGTTGACATGAATCTTGGAAAAATTAAAACTATGTCCGGTAGTATTACATGAAATGATTCATTTCTTTCTTGTCTGTTTATATCTTCTCTTCAACCTTTTCTTGGCTTTTGCTTTTATCTTTACAAAATTAAACTTAGAATGTTAAAATTATTAAAAGTATATGATTTTCATGTCGTATTGACTTTTACATTCACCAACAATATATTTTGATAACATCAAGGATATCGATAAGGTAAAGAATAAGTAACAATAAGTCTTCTTCATAAGATGATTATTTGAAATTTCACATAACAGGCAGGTACCTTTAATGCTAAGCCCTACAATTTGACATTGTTACAAATTTCGCCGAACTTGAATTCAATTTTAGAAGAGGGGATCAAAGCAAGGTCGTACGTACACAAAGCGTTAAAAGCTTCTATACCGCTTTGTGGATGTTCCTCTGAAGTTATCTGAAATCTTGTCTAGATTTGAGAGCTTTGTCTCCAGAGATCCAATCAAAACAAGAACCAAGATCAATACAATTACAACCATATTGATGGCAGAAATTTGATTATGATTACCTGGGGAACGAGTGGCGAAAGGCTGTCTTAGGTTAAAACAGTTCAAGAAGAGTTTTAGGATACAGAAATCATCTTCTCATCTCCGAAAAAGGATTCTTTAGGAATTGCCTTTTCCTACAAGGTATACTGTAACTTATTTTGAGGGGCTGTGACAAAAAATATCAAAGCTATTCTGTATCAACAAAATCGAATGATTTTTTTTTTCAAGACATGAAAATGCGAGGGACTTTGGCGTGTTTTTCCGTAATTGAATTTACCAAAGGCGGTTAGATTACAAAGAAATCCGCAAGATTCTCTTGATTTTGATTTGATTTTTTGATTTGATTTATTTTCTTTTGCATTCATATAAGTACAACATGTTTCGGTAACATACATAAAATAAAATACAAAAGTACTTTTTGACAATGAATCATTAATAAACAAGTACCGGTATATGTAACAATCATTTTTCAAAAACAAACACGACATGATAGATTGTCAAATCATTGTATTTCATCGAATATAAAATCATTTGCGGAAGAAGGACAGTCATTGTAAGAAATTTGCTTAAGAATATGGCAGCCCCAAACAAATATTATGAAATAGCTTAATATGTTTGATACGCAGAATGGATGAATAATGAAATCCTAGATTAAAAGCATAATGACGATGATGTTGGTGATGAAATGATGATGATGATGATGATGATGATGATGATAACGGTGATGATGATGATGGTATCGGTAAGGATTAAAATAATAGAATGGATGACATTGTGAAAAAGACTGAAGAGTTGACACAGAAATTTTATCTTGTATATTCTAGTAGTAACATCGTTTTAACTTTGGCTGTAAATGAGTGAAGGGAACAACAGGATTTAATGAATTCTGGGAGAGATTTCCATAGTTCTGGACCTTTTTTTGGGTTGACTAGATTGAAGATTGGAGGAATTGCGAGTAGGGTAGGAGTGAATAGTGTTATTTAAAGTATAAAAGTTTTGAAATGAAAGAGGGAGCATGTCATTTAGATACTTAAATATAAACAGTAAACTATGTAATGAATTGATGTCGAATACTGTTGGAGTTTTCAGTTGGTAAAATATTGGTCTGGTGTGAGATAGATATGGTGAACCGGTACTTTCTTTTGCAATAAGTAGATAGAGTTATTTTTGTTTTGTTGCTGGTGGCCCATACTAAATTGCAATATGTTATATACGATAATATCAGTGAATTATAAAGCATAATGAGCATTTTACTAGGGACACTTTTGAACACTATTAACGATAATCAATTTACCCTGGACTTTTCAATAAATTTTTTTTAAAGCAGTTAAGAATAGATTTTTTTCAACTACCCTCACCTTCATTTTCAGCTAAAAATTATTAAAAGGACATTTAAAATAGAGAATACACGGACGACTTCTTATTTTGGAGAGCAGGAATCAATAACAATTCATATGTTTCATCGTTTCCTTCATATGCTTTATCTATTCTTACTATTTTTCCTTTTTTATTTCATATGTTGTTTCCTTGTTGTACATGTTTTAAATTTTTCCATCGTCTAGCTTTCGTTCTCTCTCATCTATTCAATTATTTTCTTTCAACAAATTTGAACAATGAACTATTGAGATATAAATGGCTATGAACCTGTTAAGACAAGTCGTTCGTCATTAAATAAGTCATTAACCTCCAACAGTGCAGACAGCGACCCCTCCCATTCAAGAGTGCATTCGGAGATGTGTAGACGGGCGGCTTGTAGGAAACGCATCGGATCATTCTCATTTCCCCAAGTTTGAAGGACGTTTTTCCTTCGATACTTTAGTTCTCTTGTTTCCCTCTTCAGATGATCTCGTATCTGCAGTATTCTTCTGATTTGTCGCGAAGAAGTGACATTTAACTCTAATAAATAATCATCATTCAAAAAGAACAAACCATTTTTATTTCACATTTAAGTTGACGCATGAATATCGATGAGCACAACCTTTTGGATTGATGATTATACTGGGCTATGAGAAGCAGAAGGGCGTTGAGATTTAGGAAATTTCATTCTGCGTCGAAAACGAGTATTATCGACATGTTACCGAGGTATGAATATGATATAAATACCATAAACACTCATTCTAGGCGACGGACACTTAGCTATTCCTTCTCGAAATCATATTCAAGGCCGATTTCTGTTCATCAGAAATTTAGACGGCGGATGATGATGACTCTCTGCTTAAAGTTAAAGGAGAATGAAACCCTATAGGTAAAAATCAATTTTAATGTAAACAGAGGATAGAGAGAATCAATTTTTAAAAAGTTCCATCAAAATCGGTTACGAAATGAGAAAGTTATGAAAGTTTGAAAAGTCTCAATTTGCTTTCTATGGCGATCCTCAAATTGGCAATGTTGCTTCACAGTGATGGGTTTAGTAGTACAACTCTCCATATGTTTTGTACTCAAAATTTAATATTTTCCCCATTAACTCTCAAGGTGCAGCTTGTCTCCTTCTTAGCTCAAGATATATCACGGGAAAATGTATTTGACACAACATAATTATGTTGAGTTCACAAAAAGACAAGCAGCATCTGTAGAGATAATGGAGAAAATATGAAATTTTGTGTTCAAAACATATTGAGAGTTGTCCTACTAAACCTGTCCCTTTGAAGCAACATTGCCAATTTGAGGATCGCCATAGAAAGTAAAGTGAGACTTTTCAAACTTTCATAATTTTTTTTATTTTGTAACCGATTTTGATGGAACTTTTTTAAGTGCTTCTCTCTATCCTCTCTTTTCATTAAAATGTATATTTCCTCAGGGTTTCATTCTCCTTTAATAGCTTGAATTTGAAGTCGAAAGGCCTGTATTTTACAAAACATAAATAGATAAATAAATGAATTAATAAATGAATTTATTAAATAATTGATAGATTAATCAAGCAAGCAATAAAGCATTCAATCAATCAAAAATATAGGCACTCAGTTTAAGCTCGGTTTAAGTCAAGATGAACATAGTGTAGACTATCTGGGAATAAGGATTTGAGATTTGTAATTTGTTATAATTTCGATATTTCCAACCTCATAATCCTCCTTACATTCAGAACTACGCATATGGCTCACTTCAAAATACAATTGCCACTGTCAAATACATTAAAATTCCCTTTAATGACAATGAAGCAATGTCAATTTCTACATAATGATATTATATAGCTACTGATGGTGACCAGAAGAGTTTCTTATAGTAATTGAATCCGAAAAGAAAAATTATATTCGTGTGGAGAGAATTGAGCTGCTTTCTACCATTTAAGTGCTCTACGATTTGATCGTAAGCTCGACGTATAAAACCCCCGTCGTTCTTGACCTTAAGACTCTAATTCTTTCTTAAATCCTCTACTTAAGATTCCTTTCCTTGTGAGACGATGGATGCGATTAGGAAAGACCCCTAGATCGGATGAATTATGATATCAACATAAACACAACCCTATGTTTATCAATCAAAGGTCACTTGCTTTGGAGTCAACGTCATGTATGGGCGTAGCCGTAATTCTACGTGGCTGGGGCGTCTCTATGGTCCGTATTCTACAAAATTTAAACCTCACACTGGGTTAAAGCTCAGTCTAAAGTAGAGTTTAACAAAGAAAGCTTTATTTTTCCCCTTGTTTATCATGACTCTAGGGCCCATATGTTTTTGGTGTGTGATCGATATCAATATATACGGCTACATGTAAAATGGAATGTTGGGTTGCTTATCTTATCACTGTCTGTGCTCACTTTCAACTGATTGAGCAATTAAGGCATTTTATCCACATTGCTCTTTTATCTTACATGTAGATAAATGATGTTCGGCATATTTGATTACCAATGTGTGTGTGTGTGTGTGTGTTTCTTTTTTTTTAATTGATAAAATATTAAAACAATAAACAATAAAAAGGCTCAGTCGCGAGAGATGGTTGATAGATTCATCATAATAGTCTACTAAAGCACGAATGATTCACGATGGCCCAAATATGAACGTCATGAAAACCATCTGTTAGAGTTTTTGTACCTTCCGGACCGAAGATAAAAAATCTTTACTGATATCGATTTTTATATTTTCTAAGATATAGCCAGTGTTCTGTGAACATAGATATCATTCACACCTCAGATCATCTAGTACTTGTGGTTTGGATGAATATTGGGAAGTGGTTTAAATCTTATCCCAAGATTGGCTTCACGGCTATGCCTGGACGGAAATCTTCTGTCAGAGTCCTGAGGAGGTCAATCCTCGTACAGGATATTCCTTCTCAGTCAAAATTTCCTCAATAGATTTATTAATTTTCAGGCTTCTAGAAGGTCAGAAATAAATAGAGAGATTCAATTCATGTTTATTCCTCCTGATATACGATAACATATTGATAACGTCTGATGAAAACAAAAGTTAAGAACATCAGGATACAATCTTTTTACATAAAGTGGAGGACCCTGGCGGGGGCACAAGTCTGAAAACACGCGGACAAGCAAGAAGGGAAAAAATGTCACATTTTCAGTTGCCTTTTGAGGGTCTGAATGGGCTCTATTAGTCGCCGGGAGTGGGGGACACATTTTAAGATATCATGCCAGATTGGGTTTGGCATGGGGTACGCGGCTCCCGCATATTTCTAAAAGGTTACGCACAAGGCTATTGAAATTACCCTATTTTAATTTTTTGAAAGTCTTTGTGATTATGTTACTGTATTCAGCTTTTTTCGGAAAATTGATACTCCGCATTGTCATTTGTTATTTGGCTATGCGGCCCTACATATAAAATCGTATTACTCTTAATAAAAATAGACAGTGAATTTTTTCCCTTACTTAACGTTGACAATTTAAAAATTATCTTTTAGGATTTTCTTATTGAAATTCTATGCTTTTTTGTTAAAACCTTCGAATGCTTTTTCAACAATGTAAATGTGATGAATAGTTCCTTTAATTTCGAAAGAATAAAAAAAAACCCTGTTGATTAATCAGTCCAGAAGATTATTATTATTATTATTATTATTATTATTATTATTATTATTATTATTGTTATTATTATTATTATTATTATTATTATTATTATTATTATTATTATTTTATTTGGCAAAGAAAACATTACAAAGTAGAAACACAATTTGACAAAGTAAAGATAAAGATAATGCAACCACTGGAACGCCAGGAACAGAAAAAGTTAACTAAATAACTGTAGCATAAAGCTTTCTGTTCCAATTCCAATGGTTACAAACACATTATAAGTATATAAGTTACATATTCAGTATAAACTGCATATACAATAAATGTGCACATTCGCACAACAAGAATATACAATAGAAATCACAAAAGTATGACTCAGGTAGCTCTTCCCAATAACGTGGGAAGGCGTTGATGGCAAAACAATGCATACGCTGAGTCCGCGCCCGGAGGTGAACAAACCTTACGTTATCGACATGGCGAGCATTTACTGAGATGTAACGCCTGACTGCATCGCACTGAACAACGCCAAACAAAGCCTCAACAACATAATTATGAAATCAAACAAAATTTCCTTCTTGATTCAAGAGTCTGCCAATTTAGAAGCTGAAGCCTATTTATATGTCATTTGTTGCCATTTTTGTTTTAGGACAAGACGAGTGGCTCGTCGTTGTATTTCTTCAATCTTACTTGAGAATGATTTAGTGTACAAATGCCAAACTAGCTGACCACATTCCAGTAAAGGTATCACAATTGCTTTGAATATAGAAAAAAGAGAGTGTGGAGATAAAGATTTAGAAACGGATAGAATAAAGCCCAGCATGCGATTTGCTTTGCGGACGACATATGCTATGTGGTTATGCCAAGTCAACTTGTTATTTAACATAATGCCTAGATATTTATATTCAGTGACTACGTCAAGCCGAGTATTGTCAAGAAAGTAATTTGGGATACCGAGGTTTCTAGACCATGTGATGCGCATAACTTTGGACTTTTTTATATTAATGCGCATCTTATTCGTCACACACCAATTATTAATTTTATTTAGATCATTTTGTAGAATGTGTGTGTCCTGAATATTGGAGATAGATCTATAGAGTAATGTGTCGTCCGCAAAGAGAACGCAAAAAAGTGGCTCGTCGTTGTATTTCTTCAATCTTACCTGAGAATGATTTAGTGTACAAATGCCAAACTGGCTCGTCGTTGTATTTCTTCAATCTTACTTGAGAATGATTTAGTGTACAAATGCCAAACTGGCTGACCATATTCCAGTAAAGGTATCACAATTGCTTTGAATATAGAAAAAAGAGAGTGTGGAGATAAAGATTTAGAAACGGATAGAAAAAAACCCAGCATGCGATTTGCTTTGCGGACGTCATATTCTATGTGGTTATGCCAAGTCAACTTGTTATTTAACATAATGCCTAGATGTTTATATTCAGTGACTACGTCAAGCCGAGTATTGTCAAGAAAGAAATTTGGGATACCGGGTTTTCTAGACCATGTGATGCGCATAACTTTGGACTTTTTTTATATTAATGCGCATCTTATTCGTCACACACCAATTATTAATTTTATTTAGATCATTTTGTAGAATGTGTGTGTCCTGAATATTGGAAATAGATCTATAGAGTAATGTGTCGTCAGCAAAGAGAACACAAGGAGATTGGGTTAGGGTCAGGATGTCATCAATGAATAAATTAAAAAGGGTCGGGCCCAATAAACTTCCTTGGGGCACTCCTGAAAAAACAGGAAACCACGAGGATACTGAACCTCTGTAAATAACTCTTTGCCTCCCTATTGCATAAAAATGATCTTATCCAAAGCCACAATGGGCCAGAAACAAAGTATCTTGAATGAAGTTTGTGTAGGAGCAAGTCGTGTGGCATCAAATCGAACACCTTTTGAAAGTCTAAAAAAATGGCGTCAATTTTTGGGGGGTGATGGTGAGTCTAAAATTCTTAGCCAATTATTTGTGACATTGATTAACTGAGTGATACAAGACTTCCCCTTTGACGAAACCGTGTTGATGGGATTCAGTAAATTATACTGAGTTACATGGTATTGTATTTCATTTGTTATTATTTTTTCAATGATTTTACAGACAACCGATGATAAGGCGACAGGCCTGTAGTTAGAGGGTAAGGATGTATCACCCGGTTTGTATACAGGTGAAATATTAGCCTCACGCCAAGACATTGGTAATTTACCGAGTGACAGGGAATATCAAACAGTTTACACAAAACGGGTGAAATAGGAACAGAACACATTTTCAATAGATTCGAGGTTATGTTGTCTGGACCAGGAGATTTGTCAGTAGACAAATGTTGTATCACCTTAAAAACATCATGAGTAGTAATGTCGATAGACTGTAAAAACGGTACAATTGTGTTGAATTCCGAGCTACAATCAGGAACGTCATTATAAGTAACACTACCGGGAGTGTGCAAGCTACTAAAGTATGTAGCAAACACCTGTGCAATTTTGCTGGAATCGTGTTCAACGGTTCCATTATTATTAATCATGAGGGGACTATGATTTTTTATTTTACTACGAGCGAAGGCAAAAAACCTCTTTTTATTGTCATTACCATCGGAAAACAGCTTGTTGATATACGAATAATATGCTTTGTTAATTACTTGCTTTACTAGGTTACGAATTTCTCATATGCCTGCCAGCATTCGTTGGAATTGAGCTGTTTTGCTTTTTTAAACATCTTATTCTTCTTACTGATCATTTTCTTAATTTCAACTGAAATCCACGGGCTTATACGATTCTGACGGCCTTTCCTGCGAGGAATACAACACAAACTGCAGCATCAAAAATAATCATAAAACCATTCCATGAATTATCAATGCTATTATTGTCAATAAAGAGATCCCAAGGAGCATAATGAAGTATGTTGTTAAAATGTTCTGTATCTGCTTTGTTGTACTGCAAGTAGTCACGCAAAATGTGTTTCGGTGGAGGTATTTTTTTCATCTTTATTTTGAAAAAAATAGCGTGGTGGTCACTAAATGGGAACAATTGGTAAACAAGAGATCTATTATTGTCCCTATACGAGGTTCATCAGGTGATCGACGGGTGATGTCATTTACCATCTGAAAGAGGTCCATCGATGACGTGATGCGGTCAAGGTGCTGGACGGATGGTAATTGCTGATTGGTCCAATTGACATTGAAGTCACCAGTAAGGACGACTCCGTGATTATCAGACGATGCGACTTGTAGGTCGTCAACGGCCGCCTGTAAATGATCCCAGAATTGCGCGGGTGAGTTCGGTGGTCGATACAAAATACATAGAAGCCATTACATTGGAGCGCGAGATAATCTCTATACAAATCATTTCGATATCATCTTTCTCGAGATGCGAGATGAAACTTGCGCTTAGGAGAAAGCTCTGGCTTGATAGCAACGAGAACACCGCCGCCTCGTCCACTCGCTCGATCTGGCCGAAATATTTCATAACCTATGAATCCCGAGTGAACGATGTCTTGCGATGTTAGCCACGTTTCGGTAATCCCTATGATGCTGGGAGAAGAAAACTGGGTGTAAGATTCGACTTCTTCCATCTTATTACGCGGACTCCTGGCATTAAAAACAATTCCGGATACTTGCTTTAGGATTTGTCGGCTTGTTGGACGTGTTTTGTGATGGAGATTCGGACCTGGATTTGATTGGACATCTCCAACCGATAAGATTTGGAGGTGAAAGGATGCAGAGCAGTTGTTATAGTAACGTACAGGACAATGTAGATACCGAGATCGATGATGGAGTCGATACATATGACGTGAAGATAAATCAGTCGGCAGAATCTCAGCAGCCGACATCTGAGGGTCATAAGCGAGAAAACGCTTAGCGTTGCCATGGCGACCATCATGTCAGTCGTTTTGTGAACCATTGTGTTAGTAATGTTACGTAAGTATCCCAGGTGCGGTGCAGATCACATATGTGAATGGTACTTTCACATAGGGTACTGTACGCTGTGCAAATGAACGTAGACGTGTAGAAGCAATATACAACGTACATGTATGTATCCGAACGACAAAAGCAGACAATTAAAAATGTTTTAAAAATCACACGATATGCAGGATAAACTCACATTTCTCCAAAGAAATCCAATCTAGAGGTGAACAGTGAAGTGTTAATCCCAAATACAAAGCTTTACGAATTCTGGTTGCTTACAAAAAACATGAAAATAAACAGAACTCTCTCTCTCTCTCGCCTCCGACCATACAACCCAAACGAAAAAAAAAAAGAAAAAAAAAAAACACGATGGTATGATAACTTTAATCTCATGGAATTCCTTTGAAATCTTTCATCTAGTTATGATGATATCCCGGGTTCGGTGCTTACATCTTTGGAAAAGGTGTTTTGTCCACATTTGTCCCTCTCGACCTAGGTGTATTAAATGGGTACCTGGCAATGCTGGGGTAATAAAAACACCAGGGTCTGCAGGAAGAGCAGTATTAATATTGATGTGGGTACCCTTGGTAAATAAGACCCTATTATTATCATTATTATTAGTAGTAGTAGTAATAGTAGTATTATTATTATTATTATTACTACTATTATTGTTATTATTATTCGGAAAACAGGATCAAGTCTTATTCTTGAAAGACTTTGCTTGAACAAAAAGCACCAAGTGCTATCAAGTGCAACTTTCTATTACATGTATATTGTTCTACTGTCCAAGTGTTTTCCTAATGAGCCTCGTCATGCCCAATATAGCTGCCTTCTGCAGGTCGTAGACTTGTAGATTCGGGGAGATCTTGGTGATGAGACGTTCGGTTCCCTTCTTCATCACGCCTGTGTGTGTCCGATGATTACTGGGGTCACCTCCCGGGGGGGGGGGCACTCGAATTATATTTTGACGGGGATGTGCCTCACGAATCCCCGAAAAGGGGGTCTAAGGAACTGACTTCAAGGTGTAAAATACGGGGTCTTGGGAACTATGATCTATTGGGCAGAGTGAAAAACAGGGTCTAGGGAACTACAAAACTAACCTCGCTTTATCGGCGGTACACCTTCGCTATCGCAGGATCTCGGGACGGGCCGTGCCGGGGGCCGCGCCCGCGCCGTGTAGCGCTAGTAGCTAGCTAGCTGGAGCAGTTTTCAAGGCTCGCGCGACGAAAGGGCCTAGGGCGCGAGACCAGGTCGAGCGACCACTGCCTCCGCCACGCTCCCCGCCGCATGCGAATGGATGTGTTTCATAACGGGGGTCTTCAGAGCGGGGCTGAGCGGCTCCTGAGCAAAACTGAGTACAGGCTACTCTCGATATAACGAGGTTGTCGGGACCAAGCTTTTTTCCTTGTTATAACGAAACCTCGTTATAACCAAACATGATAAAAACAATAAGAAACATTAAAAAATTGTGTGACTGTGTTTTCTTTAGCTTTTTAGATATTTAATTGTTCAGAGCCGTCTTAGAAACACATGTTTTCATACTGTAATAAGTGTCCTTTTTTATATTCCACGCATGATCCCAAACTGATATTTTTGCCCTTGAACCAATGGTTCGTGAAAGTACAAGAAAGGAAAATACACCATTCCATAAAATGTATATTTAAAGTGCTAGTATGCAAAAGAGAACGGAAAATAGCGACGCAAAGAAAGGATTAATAATAGTGACATAATTCTTTCATTAGCTCCTCTTACTCTACCTTTCCACTGCTCCAACGCATCAATCTACCAAGCCTGCAAAGTTTTCCGTCCTAATTGCATATGTATACACTCACATACACACACATCATGCACGCAAGTCAATACACACTCTTTGTGAACAGTGAAGGGATCGTTGTGCCCATGTACTGTACATGTGTGTGCATGTGACTGTTGTAGTGAATCTATGCAGGATGCGTGTCTCGCCATGAGGTAAGTTATAATGGTGATTTCAAGACAGAAGGCAGGTTGTGATCATCAGCGTTCGGCTCATTTTTCCTCCCTCGTTATAACGAGACACATTTCTTATTGTTTTCTTTGTCTTGCGGTCCGTGGGATAAGCTCGTAATAACGAATATCTCGTTATAACCGTGCTCGTTATAAGCGGATTGGTGGGCCATTGGGTTGCATGTAAAATCTTTTGGGACCGAGAAAATATCCTCGTTGTAACGAAACCTCGTTGTATCCGTGCTCGTTATATCGAGAGCAGCCTGTATCTAGAGAACGGAAATCGGGGTCTGAAAAAGGGGGTCATCAAAGCGGCACGTCCCCGTACCACCAATATACGTGAGTGCCCCCCCCCCCCGGGGGTCACCTCTGCTTTGACGTTCTACATTCTCTCTATCTCTATCCTCAGGTCTTGGTATTTATGCCGTTTGTCTCTTTCCTTGACTGCAATGTTTAAAGTACACATTCAAAGAAAATCACAAATATGATAAATAATGTATCACTAGAAACTAGCAAGTTAACAGATAGCAATCGTATCAGTTTAAAGTCAACTACATATCAGGTAATTAAACAATAATACAAATAAAACTACCTCCCAGCATCTGCGATATACGAGCGCTTCGCCCAAAAAATAACAATGTTTCAATGACGTCAATAAAGGGAACAAACCTGTCCAAGCAGACGACGTCCGATAAAGAATGAACATAAGTGCAGTGCAGTTATTTCTCAAATTATAAAGAATTTAGTATATTCAAACGTGCCCATATTTCACACCATTCTAAAATGGGAATGAAACAGATTCTGATTACTGAAATCTTTTGTTTGTAAATATATAGGATGAGGGTTAATGAACAATCAAAGAAACCACACTTTCAAATTGAAAAGCCCGCTGAATGATTGCAAGGATGGTATTTATCCCTCATTCAACGCCGAACGTCCAGCGGTGTATGCAGCCGTGAATGCAATGGCGTCTATTTTGTTTACAAGCAACTGATTCCTTTATTCTTGTAACGCTTCATTTTCCATCCAAATAAACCCATGCACGGGGTTCGAGTGAGGCAATATATGGATTAAACATAATAGACTAATGCTAGTGAAGTGAAATAACTGAAGAGAAGATGACAAAACAGGCACTGAAAATATGTGAGATGTTATGGGACATCGTCTGCTTGTGCAATTAACGTCCTCCCTTTGACGTCACACATTTCAGCGGTTTTTGGAGAGCTGTTCAGGTGCTATGTCGGGGCTGTATTTTAGCAATTTGTAATTGATAATAATCATTACTTCGAATGTTCGGAAGCGTCGAATTTTGACAAACTTGTCCGGTCTAAGCTTCACCTACGCAATAATGAAAATTAAGTCAGTTTTAAAAATCAATGAATATCTACTTTAATGTCATGGTCGACGGACACTTGTTATTATTATTATTGTTATTATTATTATTATTATTATTATTATTATTATTATTATTATTAGTTTTTATTATCATCATTATTATCATTATTATTATTATTATTATTATTATTGTAGTTGTTGTTGATCCTATTATCGTTCTTATTGTTAATATTATTATAATTATCATTATTATTATGATCATTATTATTATCATTATTATTATCATCATCATCATCATCACTATTATTATCATTATTATTAGTAGTAGTAGTAGTAGTAGTAGTAGTAGTAGTAGTAGTAGTAGTAGTAGTAGTAGTAGTATATCAGTAAGAGTAGAGTTAATGAAACCGCGGTACAGGTAATATTCTCACTGAAGAAAAAAAATCACCATTAATATCTTTTTCATAACAAAAAGCTTTCAGGTCTTTTTTTTTTTCTTACATGCTAATTTAACCATTATAATGCTAATTAGCACCTTTAAGGAGATCTGAATTGCATTTGATAGCAATACATGAAAACTGTCTCCATCACGAACAACAAACGTTTAAGTTTATTAACTTAAACTTAAGCGAGTTTGATATGATTCGATCTGATTTTTTCATTGGTTTCTACATCATCTATTAGAACATACAAGCATTCACAAGAGCATGACACATTGTTTTCAAATATAACTTATGCATTTAGGAAACGTGAGAAATTAGAATTAATTAGCACGTCGAAATGGAGGATGTATTCGAAATGTAGACAAGAAATAGTTGAAAGGGTCATGCCACATTAATTAGCGTGTAGACCCAAATACCCATTTTTGTGTGCTGTACATGTGATATTCATTTTGATGATTTCAAACATCACAGTATACAGCAATTCTTATGTACTACCTAAGTAACCTTTCCCAAATGTTTCCAGAGACTTTCTTTCAAAATGTTGTTGTTGCTTCTTTTTGTTTAATATTGTCGACGCTCATTAATATGGTAAGAATAATTACGCCGTTTACTTTTGTTATTATTATTTTTTTTATCATTATTGTTATTATTATTAATTTAATTCAATTGTGATTTATGCTCTTTTCTGTACATAAGCATTTTTTCTCTTAATTGCTTGTATGGTTTATTTATTTTGGTAATAAGGAGTATGATCTCTGATCCACTGGTCCGGTCAGTGGCCGCAAACACCTTCTTGCCAGACTGTTGCGCAGTCTTCTCAGCCAGGTCATGACGAGGCCTAGGCAACTCTGGCGTCTGGTTACCGGTCTACTGATGGGGTGGATCTTGATTGAGTCTCTCCAATAATGAAGTCTTTGATTATGCAAAACTAAACAATCCCCCCCCCCTCCAAAAACAAAACAAAAACAAAACAAAAACAAAAACAAAAAACAAAAAAAATACATTTTAGGACTTTTATGATGTACGGTTTGTGTGTGTGTGTGTGTGTGTGAGGGTGTGTGTGCGTGTGCGTGTGTGTTTGTGTGTGTAGAGAGAGAGAGAGAGAGAGGAAGAGGGGAAATAAGTATAAGACAAAGAAAGAAAGGAGAGGGGGGAAGGAGAGGGAAAATGCATGTAATTGCATGAAATATTTAAAACATGAAATAATTAAGGTAGAGAGTGACTTGCAAAGAAGAAGAAAATGAGAAGGAATATTTCACACACCTGCTTCTGGGATGCAGATTCACTATGAAAGACGTCAGGTCATGGACAATTAGGTTCAATATACACACATAGATAAGAGAGAAATGACAGTGACAAAGCTTTACAGCTTTCTTAAAAGAATACAGTGACTTTAGATTTTGAATTTCAAATGGGAGGTCCAGATAAATGGGACGATGTGTCTAATTGATTTAATTGAATTGCGCGGATTTAATACTGAAATGGAGTTAATCAAACTTACATCATATATATATATGTATATATGTATGTATATTCCTGACGAAGACGGAGGAAGCCGTCGAAAATTTGTGTGTGTGTATATATATATATATATATATATATATATATATATATATATATATGGACTATATTTTATCAATAAAAAAATAAATAATCGTTTTTTGTGAAACAACTAAACACGTGGATTCATTTTAGAAAAGCATTTACGTGGTGGCGCTGTTTAAGTAGTTACAGAGCTGTATGTATAGCTCTGCGTAGTTACATTATTCACATAAGTAGCTCCTCTAAATTTTCTACGGGGATATTAACAAAATAGATGTACATACATGTGATTAATTTTTTTATACGAGGAACAATGATATCAACACAAATCAACTTTATGGAATGAACAAGATTGATAAAAAAAAAATTTTGTGAAAGAAAAACATGATGAATTATCTCGATTATAAAAAGAAAATGAATTGTCTTTTAATAGTTGGATGATAAGAATAGGTATTTCTACGAGTTTAGGTCATTGTTACCAGAGCATCTTTATAGTTATTTCAAACACACGACGCAGAGTATTTAAAGCAATTAGAGCATCGGAATATGGTATTAAAGTGGCATTAAACTGGTAGAACTTGAACAGCGCCATCTTACATTGTTTGCTCGATTAAGATAATAATTTGAAAATTGCATTTATTTTGAATTTTGAGAGCAGCTTGTTTGGATAATAGGGACATTTGTATTTCAAACAATTATTTTTGGACTTGCATGACAAATGTGAAAAATTGCCTGCAGATACATTCTCAGCTTTTACAAACTAAAATGGGGCATAATGGGAAAATGAGAGGCACAGACACTTTTCAAATCCTGTTAAAAGATGGCACTTTTTAGGAGCTTCAGTTTAATGTCACTTTAAAGACGAGGGGTTTCAGTGGACTGGCGGTCATCATCATCATCAGTTTGGTAGCTTTCACTTGGATCTTCTACAGGCCGAATCCTGGCTTGTTTCTTCTTATAAATAGCGACACCAAATGCTGCACCAACAACACCACCAAAAACCACAATAGTAAATGTCAAAGTCAGGGCTATGATAAGTGCTAGGTCGGTTGGTTCATGAGGTTCTTCAGTTGTGAGGGGTTTTGGGGACGGTCGCTCTGTTGGGTGTGGTTCTTCATCTCCCTCTGTTGAAGTTAATAGAGTGCTCTCTGTGTTGACTTGTAGCTCAGTCGAGTTTTGTTCTGCACTCCATCCTGTTGAAGTTCCCAGAGTGCTATTTGTCATGTTTGTGTTGACAAGTGGCTCTGTGGCATTAGGATCAGATGTACTTAAGGGAGACTTAGACGAGGAAACATTTGGGAGAGAGGTACTAGAGGTCAAAGGATCTTTAGGCATTGTTGACATAGAACGAGTTGAAAACTGAGTACCACCTTGTCCTGATGTCATTGGCTCATGCGTGTCAAATTTAACAGTACCTGATACAGGAGTGTCAACATCTGTACTGGGTTGGTCTGTAGCACCTGTACCTAATGTGGTCATCCTATCGGTTATGAGGGAATCATTGCTGGTCGTAGTGTTCATATCCGTAGTCAAACCTACTGAAGTTACTAGAGGACTTGTCGAATTCACTGCTAACGTATTGGTTGATGAAACATTCTCGGTCGTGTTCCCAGTGCTGGACGGTAGAGATGTTGCCATCTCAATAGTAGAATTATCAGTAAGCATTGTAGATGGGGAGAGAGTCTCGTTTGTGATAGGTGTTGTGAAATTGGTGCCATCGGTTAAGGGTTGAAACGTGGCTGTCACATTAGGAGCCGAAGTGGAAACATTAACCACAAACGGTTCTATAATCGGCAGGGAAACAATATTGGACATTGCTCCTGCATTTCCCGTTTCATCCAAAGCACGGATTGAAAAGTAATAATTCAGATTGTAATGTACGACAGGTAGTAGAATGGTCAGTGTTTCTAAATGACCACCAGGAGATATCAGAGATAAGTTTCCATCGATGATCTGGTGATCGACGACCAGCGGATTATCAGAGAAGTTTACTCTCAGGACGTCGAAGTCATTTGAGTACCTCAGTTCGTATTCGAATGCTGTAAATGACACATGAAATTTAATTTGTCCAATTACACTGTTCTATGAATGTACCATTTTGATACTTCTAACATACTTATGGTAAATGCTTCATGTCAGAACAGCAATACGTATACAGCCAAAATTACTTTTAATCCCCATCAACGTTGTAGACTATAACTAATGTTTAACCTGTGTATCCAACATGTCCAAAACACCTTAATGATAAAAAATTAAATAATAGTAAAATGTTTAAATGCAAACTCAAACAGCAAAAGGAAGGCCAAAATATTTATGAGATCCCGATTGGTTGAAAATCAAGCTGCGTATATTTTATGATTATTATTTTTTTAGTTGCGTTTAAACTCAACCATTCATGCCAGAGGCCCCTTTTCTAGCGCTCACGTCCGTCATATATTTAGAGTCCTTATGATTCTACTTAATGATTTTCAAAGTACTGTAAACAGTTAAAGGATATTTAATCTAAAGCTGCCTTAGCAATATCCAATGTGATATCAAACATAAACACCTTCAGTAACCAAGTAACCCACACTCTGTATCTTTACATTTCTTTTCTTGTTTCTCTATCTTTTCATGTCACTTTTATTTCCGTGATAACACCACACTCTTCTTCCGTAACTCAAGTAACGCCTACCTGTTCCTTGGTCAAGATCATCTCCTACAGCCGTCCAGGTGAGAGTAACCATTGCATCCTCAAAAGAGAATGAAGAGTAGGCAAGATCCTGAATACGAGATGGAGCTAAGATGTCCGGAGCATTTTGAATGTAGTTATTCACCACAAAGACACCACCTGATGCAGACCGCATGAACGAAGAAGGAGAAGAGGGTGGCGTTGGAGTTACGGACCGCCGTTCTGTAGATGCGAAAGACAAGCCAGGATTGGGGGGGAAATGAGGGATATAATGAAAACATTTGAAAAATTAAGGTTCATTCGAGAATTTTTTTACGGGCATACTCATCATAGCCTCCATAAACCTTGAGAAATACTTACTGCTTAGGTCAGCATTTAACATGTTTAAATTTTTATACATTTCTGGTGTTAACACTGTATTTTCATTTCATTGATCATGTTCGACATTGTCGTGTTATCTCCCTGTCAGACCAATGTGACCCGAAGAAAAAAAATCATAGGATTCATTCTTGTCAGTGCTAAAAAAAAATTTACAAGTAAATTACGACTTCCTAGTTCATAGACTAATCAAGAAGCGTATTTAAAACTAACTTTCTTTTAATTGATTTCTTTAAAACCTATTTCATCGACTCACTTCTATTTCTTTCATCTTCACTGTAGAGATAATACACTAATTTTACTTTCTGACATTCGTCAACTTAAGCTCTTTGCTGATACCGATTTCTACCTAAACACCTTTTTACGTTCTTCTAGTTGTGCCCCCTTTAATCCACCCAGTGTACTTACTTCTGTTTATACGACTGATATGTGAAGCAGCTGTACCAAGAACGTCCACAGTGACACTGTATCTGCCATCGGCATCGAAATTTAAGAAGTATCCTGAGTATACTCCGTCATCCTCCATGAAATCTGAGCCTGCAAATATAAAGCATTTGATTGTGATACGAAATCACAAGTGCAAAAATATACGATAAATTAATAAAATTATGTTGAATAAAATTTAAAAAACATGGGCAAAGATCCACACACTCAACTGCATTAATCCATCTGATTCAAATCAAGAATTTGTCTTTCTTTATTTCTTTTTTTTTCTCATTGCAATAATAATATCTATTTTAGAATTCTAAAGATGTCGTTATCGAGTGGTTCGAACAATAAACTGGAAATACAATGGTCATGGGCTCGAGCTCCGACATGGCAATTCATTTGGAAAATCAATGAACCTACATTTGCCACTTTCAACACTGGTTATGCTGGTATAATAGATAAATGAGTATTGGAAACTAATCATCGATACACTGTGAACATCGCAATTAGTGGTCTAGCTATAACGAGAAGGTATTTTATTAAAGCCTTGAGCTATACAAAGAAACTACCAAAACGGGGTGAATAGGAACACAGGGGTGAATAGGAACAAAAAGTGGAAAACTTTGTACTTTCACTTTCAAAGTAATAATGCAAACTCATCTAATTTATTTTAGTTATGTACCATACACCTCCAGCTCATGAATAGCATGATGGGAATCAATTAGTATTTACCCCAGTGCGGAATATAATATGATGTCTGATATGTTTAAAATTGAGATGTGGTCAAAACTTTCCTTCTATCTTCATACCTACTGAAGTGAATCATCAGATTTTGCATGAAGACTTCACAAGTATGGTCTTGCATATAATTCCCTTGAAAGAAGTTGATTGCAATTGGGTTTATATTATTTTTCTTCATTTTTCTTTTTAAAATTTTTTCCTGAATAACCGGGGTGACTAGGAACAAACTACCAAGCAGTTATGATTTATACTTTCTGATGCCAAACATACCTAAAACAGTATAACCACAGACACAGTAATAATGATATTTTAGAAGTATGGATAATAGAAAAGCCTGAAAACTCATTGGCATTCTTAGAACAGTCATTTCCAGGCCCCAAAGAACCCCGACACCCTGTCTGGCATAGTTCTGCAAAATATTATTTCACTCAATAAGTTATTAAATAAATCTTAAAACAATCTACACACGTTCCAAGTAGGATTATCCATTAAATACTCATGGGGGCCATTACGGAAAAGTATCAAAATTCAACATATAGTTTACTGATTCCCTTCACCCCCACCCCCCCCCCCCTCCATTGACCGAACAGTTATAGTTTACTGCCAATAATATTATACATATGCGATGCCCGTTTTCCCCTATTATTTCTGTAAGCAAGCAGCTCTAAAGCCACGATGCAAACAATATTAAAACAAATTTCTGTTGCACTAATGCATGGTACCATTTTGATGTCTGTAGTGATTTCAGAGATATGCCTTTGTCATTCAAATTTATGATAATGCATCCCGATGCTACTGAAAGCATTGTCTTTTCAAAGAAATATTTAATCTAAACCCCTTCCACAAATAATTTTAGTTTCTAGGTATACAAGTAGGAGTTTAAAGCATATACATTTCACAATTTTCCATTCTGTCCCTATTCACCCCGATGTTTGGGTGAATAGAACAGTCACAAAATTCCATATAAAGATTAAATCTAACATAGATGAAATTTCTCTTATATGTCAATAGAAAGGTATTTTTTACTTACTTATTTATTTATTTATTTATTTATTTATCTATTTATTTATTTATTCTCCGCATATGGGAAGGAAACACCCTTTTCAGCTGCAAGCTGTTCTTCTAAGGGGTCCGTCCACAAGATTTTTAAAAAATACAAAAGTACATTGTAAAAAGAAACAATAAATAAACAAACAAACAAACAAAATTATTATGTGTACAAGATGTGCAGGGTAGGGGAAACAGGGAAGCAAGGGATGGAGAGGGAATAGACAAGGGGTGTAAGAAACCAAAATATTATTTGTTTTATTTGTAAATTGATGCGTATATAAAAAAAAAAAAAAAATGAATCATCGGATGGGGTTGTTCCTGAGGAAGCGTTTAAACGCTTGAATTGAGACTATTGATCGGGCAAAGGTATTAAGTAAAGTCCACAACTTTGAACCTCGATAGACAAGTGTTCGTTTATCATAATTCGTTTTGGGTTGAGTGAGTTTCAATTTACCTGGACCTGGTATTCGTAACATGAATGGACATTTCATGGCGCCAAAATATTTGCCACTGGCCATGGAATGAAAATGACGTATGGCAAAATGTGTCAAAACTGTTCCTAATCACCCCGTTTTACGGTACCATTGTTATGTCTACCTACCATTGGATTTGTACAAACTTGAATTTCCTATTTTGTATTGGGTATGTTTCCTAGAAAACAATGAAAAAGCACAACTATGAGATGGAGCATTTTCTCGATGAGAATACCCTTTCATCTAGTACATGCTGTGATGAACTGTAGAGGGTAAAACGCTAAATCAGCTACAGTCAACGAGACCGACAGCCCAATACACCGACAATAGCTACGTTTATACAGGACTCGTGGTTTCGAAACTTTAAGTAAGCAAAACTTGAACTCGAAACCACGACTCCCTAACCACAACGAGGGTTCACACGAGCCTGCAACAACGAGCTGTAACCCCGGGGGGGGGGGGGGGCACTCGAATTATATTTTGACGGGGGTGTGCCTCACGAATCCCCGAAAAGGGGATCTAAGGAACTGACTTCAAGGTGTAAAATACGGGGTCTTGGGAACTATGATCTATTAGGCAGAGTGAAAAACAGGGTCTAGGGAACTACAAAACTAACCTCGCTTTATCGGCGGTACACCTTCGCTATCGCAGGATCTCGGGACGTGCCGCGCCGGGGGCCGCGCCCGCGCCGTGTAGCGCTAGTAGCTAGCTAGCTGGAGCAGTTTTCAAGGCTCGCGCGACGAAAGGGCCTAGGGCGCGAGACCAGGTCGAGCGACCACTGCCTCCGCCACGCTCCCGGCCGCATGCGAACGGATATGTTTCATAACGGGGGTCTTCAGAGCGGGGCTGAGCGGCTCCTGAGCGGAACTGAGTATCTAGAGAACGGAAATCGGGGTCTGAAAAAGGGGGTCATCAAAGCGGCACGTCCCCGTACCACCAATATACGTGAGTGCCCCCCCCCCCGGGGCTGTAACTACAAGCCGAGCGATCGTCGTGGTTGACCCAAGAAGTAGATACTACCGACTGTGTGTACACTACACATACAGATCCTGTGTTCATAATGTGTGCGAAGGGTATGACCCGGAAATTTAACATGAACAGCAAGGTCATCCTAAACCACAAGTCTGCGAAACTTAAAGTTTATTCCGTTCACATGGTGCGAAACTCCGACAGAGGACCATCCACTGCTCGTGGTTTCGACCTTAACCACAAGCTAGCTTGTGATTCTAGAACTACAAGTCAACTTAAAGTTTCGAAACCACGAGTCCGTTCATACGGGCTGAAACTACAAGATAACTACAAGTTAACTTAAAGTTTTGAAACTACAAGCGAAACTTAAAGTTTAGCTCCCATTGTGCGAACGTAACCACTGTCGGTCTCGAGTGCCTTCTGAAAATACATTTACGGGTTCACTGGAACGACGGCCTACGAGACCGACATGTCTTTCTCGAGGGCCTTCGAACAACTTTTCTGAGGGTTCACGAGTCTCTTGGTCTCGTGACCTGTATGTCTCGTGACCTTTATGTCTCGTGGGCTGTTGGTCTCGTGACCTGTAGGGGAATATCCCGATTAATATATACCTGTTCCGTCATCATGAAGTAGAATTGTTGTCGAGACAGAACCTATGGAATTTTCGATGACAGCTTGAACATCCGCATTCTTGACGGCAATATGGCCTCTTTGAACGAGCGCAAAGACTCCTAGCTTAGGGTCCGCGGTGAAATTCACGTTCTACCAAATGACACAAACAGGGGAAGAAAGAGAAGAATAATGAAAATACTCTATAGGCAAAAATGGATACTGGTCAGACATACAGTTTTATTCAAGCTCTTATTACAAGCATCAAAATAGAAGATAAAAATTGGTTTATTTCTTCCCATACAATGATGCGTAATTGAAACAGATTGGTGATACAGATCATTAACCCATTGACTACTGAATTCTCTAATTCCCATAGGCTTGATACAGGGACAACCCGGTTCCCGTACGTAATGGGTTAACATGATTATGAGACACATTGGAATGTACTGGTTAAAAAAAATGTAAAAGACATATGAGGAAATAAATAAACTTTGAAATGAGTAAATTGATAAACTATCACCCTCAAGCCGCTAATCGTAGATTTAGAAAACACTTGTCTGGGACATCGAAGTAGATCGATTGCCCACGAGACTGAAAGCCCACGAGACCGACAGCCCCCGACACGGACAATATTTATCTCGTGAAGCCTAAGAAAAGTTGTCAGAAAGACCGCGCACCAACATATCGGTCTTGTGGGATGTCGGTCTGAAGGGCTGTCGGTTTGGTGTGTTGTAGCCTGTTGAGACTTATTCATAATGGACTTTCCTTAATCATCTCTTAGTCATGGTTTCTGTGGTTTCAGTATAATTTTTTAAACATAGGCCTAGACCTTGAACAACGTTAAATGTTTTTCCAAGAGATTATTATTATTATTGTTAAGGCGTCACCTGTGCCTGGGAGGGGGAAAGCGAACTGAATCACTGTAACCATTGGGTCTCTCCTCTCGGTATAACTGATTGGGATGTGCAGGTGTACCACTACACCAGGGTTTCCCCCTACTCTTCTACGAACAGTGCAGTGGGTTCTTAACGTGCAAAGGTGGTCACTCTCCTCTACACCTAACTGCTAGAAAACAGTTTGTTTCAATAGAAGGCCCGCTGCTATTTATACTCTATATAAATGATTTTAATAATTCATCAAATGACCTGTCCTTTATTCTATTCGCGGATGATTCTAACCTTTTTTTGTCGCACCGTAACCCAAATTCACTACTCAGTCTTATAAACAGAGAATTGCAGTCAGTTCAGACTTGGATCCGAGCAAATAATTTGTCACTCAATGTAAACAAAACACATTTTATGCTTTTTAGTAACTCTTTAAAATCATTGCCGGGCCATGTAGTTATAAATAATGTCAACTTACTGCAAGTAAATTCTACGAAATTTCTTGGATTTTACATTGATCACGAATTATCATGGAAATGTCAAATTGATTACATTTGTAAGTTATCTTCAAGAAATATTGGTATTTTAAATAAACTAAAGTATTTAGTATTAAATCGCTGATTTATATATATATATCAAGTTAGGATATTCATGTTTCAGCTTTCAAAAACTGAATTGCCAGATATGTTTGCATATATGTTCCGAAGAAATAACCTAATTCATACGTATCCCACTAGACAAAGTGACTCCTATCACCTTCTACGTACTCGCACACTCTTTGCTCAAAGAACAATTGCATTTGAAGGACCCAGGTTCTGGAATGACCTTCCCCTCGATATGGTACACTGTACCTCACTTAATGTTTTCAAACGTAAATTGAAAATGTTGCTATTGAACTCATACAAGCCTTCTGCGTAGTGTGTACAGGATTTTGTGTACTTTGTCAATGCGCACTAGCTGAGCAACTTTCTCACACTTTCCGCACTGTACCTCTTCATGCCCGGTGTGGCAGACACTTTTTTTTTTTTTTTTTTTTTTTTTTTTCATTTCTTTTCTAGTCGATTCCTTTAATGTGTCCCCTCCAAGCATCTAAGACTCGATATTTTTCAAGGAACCTGCAGACTCAACAAGCTTTGCTTTTTATGCAGGTTCCTTCACATTTCACCTACATTATTTTAATGTCTTGCTTAATTTTAACTAGCTCATTGATGTATCATTTATACGAATGTTCATGCCATATGACTCACTTATTTACCGTTAAATTGTTTTATATTTGTATTTTTATGTTATGCGATTTGTGAAATATGAAAATAAATTTAAATTCAATTCAAATTCAATACACGGGGTCTCCATTTAACGTCTTATCCGAGGGACTGTAACATAGCCCGGGTCTATGAAACGGGAGGGGCACGATAACACACAACGCAGGCTCCAGTCATCCGCAAGGGGTGGATTCGAACCCATGATCTTTGGTTCGACAGGCAGACGTTTTACCGAGTGAGCCAACCCACCTGCTTATTTATTTTTTTAACGTATATTTTCTGTCAAATGCATGTCAAATGCTTACTAACCCTTGAGCTCAAGATGACGTGAACGTCCACAGTCTCAACACCGATCTGTCTTTGTTTCGTGGTTATCGTAAGTCCGACTGTCTGGTTGAATACTTCATTATGAAGCGTTGTTATGTCCCAATCACCAGGCTATGAAATAGTAAAGGAGAGACCAAGAAATCAAATGACATTATAGACCATGGGATGACATGGCAAAAGAGGCTCTGTTTTTAATTTTCCGTGGTCCACTTGTTCGCCCCCCCCCCCTTAAAAGTTGGGGATAAAGGTACTTTTTTGTGCTGAATTCAAATATGAATGTTGCCAAGTCTGAAACTTGCACGTTATCACTCTAATGAGGTCTAATTATGCAAATTTATGCATAATTCATTGTTTAACTATAATACACAAAACACTGGTATCATTAATTAAAAAAATAGTATTTCAGGCTAATCTGGACTGCATCATCTGAATGTGAATATTTCTTAACCATATATGTATATTTTTTTGTAACATTGATGCCTAATTATGCAAATCAGGCGTCAATATGGAAATCCATTTGGGGGGCTATTTAACTAATAATGCTAATATCAAATCACATGAATGGTGATATTTCAGGGTAACTTTGGGTGCTTACTCTAAATATGAATGTTGCGAAGCTTGGAAGTGGCAATTTACCACTGTAATGTGGCCTAATTATGCAAATTTATGCAAAATATGTTGTTTATACCTTAATTCACAAAGATCAGTATGCTCTCAATCAAAGGATGGTATTTAAGGATAATTTGGAATGCAGAATCTGAATGCGAATTTTCCAAGCCATAAAAAATGTGGAATTATTTTATGATAATGCCTCTCAATTATGTGAAATATTGACGCTTGATTATGCAAATCTGCATCAATATGCAAATTTATTATTGTGGCTACTCAACTGAAACTTTCTATATCAGATCATATGAAAGCTATAGTTTGAGAAACTATGGGTGCTGACTGTAAACATGATTGTTTTCAAGCTTAGAATCTAGCAGTTTGTCACCATATAATGAGGCTTAATTATGCATATTGATTATGCAAACCCCATTTTTTAATACTGTAGCACTTGCACCGAACAGCTCAGTATCATATCAATCAAAAGTTAGTATTCAGTTCTATTTCAGACTGCATCATCTGAATTTTTGATATTTCTAAGCAAAATTGTGTATACCTTTTATGATATTGGTACCTAATTATGTAAATTATGCATCAATATGCAAATCAGTGTATTTGACTGAACTGCAAAACTACTATCAAATCACCTGAAAGGCAATATGCTAAGAGTAACTTTTGGTGCAAAATGCAATGTATATAGGCCTATGATTGTTGCCAAGTAGGAAATTTCCAAACCATGAAATATATGTAATAGTTAAATTCCAGTTACGCAAATTCATGCAAAATCCACTCTGTAATGGATAAATCTCAGTCTATAGCAGTTGAAAAATTAGTAGGTCTTTAAAGAAGTATTTGCAATTGCATAACCCATATATGAATATTTCCAAGAAATAAAATGTAAAAATTATAATATCAGTGCTTATGTATGTAAATTCATGCAAACCTACCAAAATCTATCTCAGGTAATTTAGAGTGCTGAATCTCACAGTGTCTGCTGCGAGCAGTGTGCATGTGATGTCCTCAACATGAGGCACAATCTTGCATTCTGTGCCATCACAGAAAAATAACATCTCACATCTCATGATTGGGAAAATGAATTTTAGAGGAGTTTCGTGTAAATGTCCACATTAAACTTGTTAACAGTTTTCAGTATTTTGCCTTGGCCTTTATGACTGCCAAAGAATTGAACTCATTCACTTCTCTGTCACTTCTGAGTAACACGAAGCTGTTTGTTTCTTTCATCTCGTGTGAATATCAGAGGCGTCAACTCTCACTTTTTCTTAACTGATTGAATTAATGTGTAGATTTTCCTATTCATGAGCGGTAAGGCACAAGAATTCTTTGCTGTGAATCTTCCCTTGACTAAATACAACACAGTGCAAACTACCTCATCCTTTACAATACCACTTGCTATTGCAGTTACTCTGTGTGTTCACAATAGGTAGCAGACTACATTATCCGTAGCAGACTACACTATCTGCATTGTCTTTGATATTGCCCACTAAAATACAGCTGTTGACAAACAATTTTTCACTTTTCCTCTCATAAAAGGTTCAATCCTTTCTCTTCCTTCCTCTATTTTATAATAAACTTAAGCTCCCCAATCTAAATAAATCAAAAGATAAAAAAACAAAGGTTTTATCATGCAGCTTGCACTGGCCATGCCATGCTGTTCTACAGCCAGGTCAAAGTAAGTGAAAGAGCCTGACACTTCCCTATACACCATACACATAATACACACAAACACACAGCACACAAACTCTCATAGACACACACACAGCACATACCATGTGGTGGGAAAGCTGTGCTAAACTCTGTGGCTGAAATCCATGTGGTCAAGAAGATTTGGAACTCAGTTTTTTGCTACAAAATAATCATTTTTGGACAAACTTGCACTTTTTGCAAATGGCAACATATGCCATTAGTGTTTTTGTATTTTTAGTAACATTTTCAAGGTGAAATTTAGTGGGGCGAAATCACGGACCACGAAAAGTGAGAATTTCAGCAGTCATCCCATGGTCTATTACGGCTAATCTTCCTGGAGATAAGGACACGCTCGAACCTGAATTAGAAATACAGTATGAATCAATCACTAGTCCTATGATAAAGGTGTTATAAAATCAGCGGGTTTTTTTTTTTATTCATTCGTTTATTTATTCATGATTGATTGATTGATTGATTGATTGATTGATTGATTGATTGATTCATATTTTCAAGTATTTCATTTGAATCAATTAACTTTTTAATACATCGCAATAGAAAAACTATATTATAATTCATACCGGAAACATTTCTGCTTGACACTTAAGTTTTGTACAGTATGTCCACGAACAGCTTTCAAATTTGCAACATCATTTAGACCTTACTTTGATAAAAGAGGCCAACTATTCGAATAGAAGTATTCCAAAATTAATGGATATCCCAAACACGCAATTCCAACTAGTTTAAAATCAAACTCCGTTTGATTGGTTTTTAAGTTACATTAATATGTTTTGATCTTACCGATGCTACAGGTATTCGGATGGTCACAGTTTTCTTCGTTCTATCAACTTTGTACCGAGGATCTAAGTGATCAATGAATTCACCGTTTGGACCGTCAACTGTGACATTCATGTTATCGAAATAGAGCCAAGTAACAGCTATCATGGTGTCATTGCCTTCCATTTCATTGATAGACACTGTCTCAATGCTCTCATCATGTCTGGGTGGTACTTCTTTGTCTTGGATCTTAACCTAGGAACAGAATGATTTGGAGATTTGAATTTAAACAAGAGGGTATAATTTTCAGGTATTTATTGTCAAGAATATAACATAACTTGTATTAACTGATTCACTACAAGTCACCCCGAATTACTTAAATTCCTATTTCATTTGATATTTCTGACACACAATGATGCGTTTGGAGAACACATTCATATGTATCTCCTTCATTGGGGCTTTTACTCTTCAGAATTGCCCATCCAGGGGTATCAATCCGTTGGACAATGACAATGACAATGACATTTATTCTCATGTCACCCATATACAGGGTATTGGAGAATACAATCATACATGTACAAATAATCATTACTGTATTCAGTCAAATAATTTATATATCATAGGGAACAGGGAGACACCGAGACACCGTCTACATACACACCTATAAACGCGCACTCACATCTCTACCCAAACACCAACAAATATATACCATTTATGTAGGGTAGGGAAACCGTGTGAATTATTGACTTGGGCATTCCATCATTAATTTTGTCCTGGGAAAAAAGTTGATTCTGTATGAGCCACACAAACAATTTTCCTTTCTTATTCACAAAACCAATTTGATTAACAGTATTTTTTCAGCTGAATTCAACAAAACCAAAACTACGTACACAGGTGAAAATTTGTGTCAGTGATATCACAACAAAGCACTATGATTATGTTGTAAACATTCTTACTGTGTTTCCGCCAATAGGCTCTCATTGCACAAACGATATTATTTTTTGTTTCTTAATTTTTTCATTTCATTTTTGTGGTCTATAAGTAATACCCGTAGACATATTTTAGAGTTTAGCCTTGTCCCTGATTTCGAATACGATCACGTTCTGTGAATACTTACAGATAATTTTTTATCTTAGATTAGAAATAAACCCATTCCAAATCTGTCACCACAAAAGAAGTGAAGGCCATCTGCCTTAAAACGGGACTTAAAAAGAAAGTTTTTACATTACCACTTTGGGGGCTAGCGCCTGGTTAAGATGTGGTCTTTCCACAATAGTCCATAGTAAGGCCTCAGTCACACATGCACTGCTCCTTTGGTCATGACAGAAGAATGGTCTCCCGCCAGTCAAACCAGCCAAATCCTCCATCTGCTCATCGGCTGCATCAGTGATAGCGATAGTATCGATCACTACACCAGCCGACTTGACATTTTCCAATACATCCCTTATGTATGGATAAGCGTTCTCTTGCCCGTCACTTAGCAAGAAGATAAAGCTGCCGTTTGAGTTTGCTCCCAAGGTCTGCGTTAATTTTCAAATAGAATGAATGTAGAGAACATAGTCACAGATTGGGTCTTCTCAAGAAACAATTTTTTTTCCAACGTTTTCGACCATTTTTAAAAATTATTATCATTTATGCACTTAAAATCAAAGAGCCTTTACTTATTAGCCTATGTACAGCATTATATCATGTAAAGTATTTCTATATGACTTAGGGGCGGATCCAGGGGGTGGAATCGGCCGCGGTCCCCCTTCTGAAACCCAACTGGCATACCTTAAGTATACAGTAAAAGAAACTGCCTCCTTAATTGTGTACTTTTCCGGCTCTGTGCCCCCTCTTTTAAAAAATCTTGGATCCGCCCCTGATGACTTCCTATTTACTTTAAGTAACAATGAGTTCTTGAAATGAGGAAAATGAAATTTCACGAAATCAAATAAAACAAAATTAACAATGAATGTTTAAGCAAATGAATTATGTCTGCCAGATAAGTATAGTAAACAAAAACAACAAACAAGCAAATAAAAACAAGGAAATCGAGTCAGGCATCCCGACCTCGGGTCGATCACTAGATGTGGTCCCTTAGATACACGCAATATTTGTCGTGCTTTTCATTGAAAGTGATTTCCAGCACATTTTATCATTATTATTGCTACAAGTATTATTATTATTATTATTGTTATTATTATTATTATCATTGCCATTATTATTATTATTATTATCATTATTATTATTGTTGTTGTTGCTGTTATTATCACTATTATTGTTGCTGTTATTATCATCATCATTATTATTATTATTATTATTATTATTATTATTATTATTATTATTATTATCATCATTATTATCACTAATATCATCATTATTTTACTCTATTTTTACTTTGTTTGTAGTTTGCAGGTCACATTCAGTGTATTGTACCTTTATTGAGAATATCATATCAATATTTCTCGATAAACAGTTTCATCTCCAGAAATCAAGATTAGCTTGAAGTTTACCGTTCCCATATTTCATTCGCGGCTATAGGTATCATACTCGGGAATATTTGACCACACTGCATTTTAAAATCGCATTGGATTAATGCAGAACCACATTTGATTCCCATAAATCTTTGTTTTATGTTCCTACAGAAAGGACTATATACCATACCAAGTGATCATACGTTGGCATAATGGAATGAAATTAGGGCAGGAGATTAGCCTTTTTACAAAATAACCAAAGTAACGTTCAGATATCCGTCTGCTTATTCAAAGATGTTTCAGTATCAACATAAGGCACAACAAGAGTTTTAAGTTGTTGACAAAAATATGCGTGTAACCTTACCTGACCAATGCAGAAACTTAGCTGATTAACTCATAGTCAGGGGCGGCGCTACAGGGGGGGGCAGAGGGGGCGACCGCCCCCCCCCCTATGATTTTTCAAGTAGTGAAAAAAGAAAAAAAAAAGAAGAAAAAAGAAGAAAAGGAGGAAGAAAAGGGGAGAAAAGGGAAGAAAGAAGAAAGAGGAGTATGAAAAAGAGAGGTCTTAAACATATAACTCTAAATTACCCCTGTTATTTAATGGAGAAAAATATGACGTCATCTTTAGGTCGTCTTGCCCCTCCTATCAAAATACCCTGGCGCCGCCCCTGCTTATAGTGAATGAGTTTAAGCAAAGAGGGTGACTTACATCTATACCTTCTTGTATCCCACAACCAATACAAGTAAATCCGGCAGTAGAATGAGGCAGGAGGTTCACCAGGACTTCTCTCGAGCTATCATCGTCTCGTACCTCGCGGAGAGGTGCGTTCTCTATTGCCCAATCATGGAAGGATACAATGCCTAATTCAGCTCCAGCCGGGACCAGGTCCATGATAAAAATTGTGGCTGCCTGTATTAATTTGTTGAAACGGTTTTCAATCTAAAGAGGTTCAAAACAAAAATCAGATCAGCAGTTGTAATTACAAGAGACATGACGTTTCTTCTCCTGGAAAAGGGATTTTAAAGAACAAGCCAACCTTGATTAAAAAAGAGTATTTTGAGTAAAGTTGAAAGCATGCTTGGGAGAAAAGTTGAATAAGGAGCAGATAACAAGAGAAATTCCATTTAATTTTCATTGTCACTTTAATGTAACCAGTCAGAGGTTTCTGAATTTCTTCTTTTCTTTTATTTTTACATTTTCAATTTCAAATCGAGAGTGTTTTCTCATCCGTCAGGAATAACATACCAAAATACGGATACTCCGGGTTTCGTTTTCGAAAATAATACGGCTATTTAAATAGAAAATACTGATTTCATCACACAATTTCAACTTAACACAAAATGAAAACTTTGAAGAAAATGTTCTTTAGGTAGGTTATGTATACTTACGCTCATACTTCCGCTAATGTCTAGAACGAGTACAACTCGTCTAACATCCGGAGGCTGTAGAATCCTGAAGGTTGGTGTAGTGCTGGTCGCTGGTGACATAGGTGGGTTCTTCTCGTTTACAAAATCTGCACTATCGTATAAAACCTCCCATGCACTTTCACCACACTTGTCATTCTGAAGGTTTGGTGCCTCATAGTTGTGATAATTATACACGTCGTTTTTATTATTGTTGCAGAATTCCACGATCTACACGAAAGCAGGTGTTAAAAGACCACCCCAAAAACAAGAAGGATAAAAATAGATATTTTACGACATTCAGTATTGATCACTTGCCTTTATATTTGGTTATACCAATACCACAAATTATCTCTTAGTATACTTGTAACGTTCAGAATAGATACTGATTAAGGCCAAAGGCCTAATGATTAAATTCGCATGAGAATCCCTTGTGTCATCTTTTTTTCTTTTCTTATTTTTTTCCCAATGATCTTTATTTTGATTCTACTCAATAATTATACATGAATCATAAATCAACCTTTCAATGAAAGTGTATAACAAATAAATTACCATGTGAAATCTTTTATAAATGAATAAATGAATTTCAAAACTGTAAAGATAGCATTGAATGAAATCTTTTCATAAAATAGCTCCCCGTAAATACCACATCACCATGATCATACACACTTTTTTTTTGTCTTTTCATGACTTTTATTCCTTGATTGAGATTTTCAAAATGAATATTACAAATTAAGCATTGATTACACAATGTAATTCAACATGGCAATAAACAATACAAACGATATAATTCTATTACATGCCATTCATAAATAAACAACCATAGTACAATTTAATTGAACAAGGTATAGAATAAAATCTGATAGGTGACGAATGAAAGTATATAATTATATAAAGTATATATATCTATATATACTTATTTATTTTATCTATATTGATTTTACTGCGCAGTATTTCTTTTCAATATATATATATATATATATATATATATATATATATATATATATATATATATATATATATATATATATATCGAAGAAAGAGTGAATACTCAGGAGTCAAATAAAAACACCGCAGGAGCCAAAAATTTGGACTGACGTTTTGGTCAAAAACCTTTATCAAAGTAAGACTGAAAATAAACAATCAGATGCAAGAAAATAAGAAGACGCACAAGTTGGTACGATACAGATAATAATAAAAATAACTGTAAGCTGGACGCATGATGTAAGCGCTAGGAAGTGACGCCACCAAAAAACGAAAAAGTAGGTCCATAATTTCAAACAATAATATACAAATATTTAAGATGACGCATGAGTAGCCATGTAACAAGTAAAAGAAAAAAAAGCTGGACGCGTACAGTGAGCGCTAAGAAATGACGGAACAAAGGAAAGTATGGATTGGTGCTTTTTTAAAAAGAAGAAAAAATGAAAAGCGCAATTCACAAAATACATGGGGTCACAAAAGAAGATTAAAAAGAAATACTGGGCAATGAAATAAATTTTAATAAAGTAATACATATATATATATATATATATACATATAAGAATAAATAAGAACAAAAGAAGATTAAAAAGAAATACTGGGCAATGAAATAAATTTTAATAAAGTAATACATATATATATATATATATATAAGTAATTAATGTACAGTAATGTACAATACACTGCAGTTTCTAAAAGTGCTCAACTGGAGGAGCTGTGTATAATTTTATTGGCTAGATAGTTTAGCTTATGAGTCGTACAGCCTGTTTCACCCGAAGGTTCATCAGCGACTTGACATCAGCGACATGAACCTTCGGGTGAAACAGGCTGTACGACTCATAAGCTAAACTATCTAGCCAATAAAATTATATATATATATATATATATATATATATATATATATATATATATATATATATACAGTGCGTCCCCCCAAAAAAAGTTAACAGTTGGAAAAAGTCTCCCAAAATCAATATTTCAGAATATTTTCCATAAATTTTCATTCCTGTTAATAGCTTAGGGTCTCTCCTACGCACTGACATTAACAAATCTGACTTGTTATTAAGCTTGAGTGATAAAAAAAAAACTTTTGTGAAAAGGTGCAAAATTCAGACTTGACAAGAATTAGTATTTGTACTGGCTGGTATGAACGAAGTTGAGAACCGTTTAAAATTGACAGTTGAAAAAAGTCTCCCCATTTAATTATTTTTAAAATATTTTCAAGAAATGTTCATACCTGTGGAAAGCCTAGGGACTCTTCTATCATATGACACCAAAATATCTCACAATATTTTACGCTTGAGTGAGAAAAAGCAAATTTTTTGAAAGGGTGCAAAATGTTTATTTATGTTCTGGCTGGTATCTTTTTTCTTTTTTCTTTTTTTACAGTCACCCACCTTTGTTTGTTATTCCCATGAATACAGGAAATAGATGTTTTACATCATTAAGAATCTTTGTGTAACTTTACGATGTGTTGAGTTGTATGGATTAAGATTCTCAAACAAACTGATCATAGAAGACTTCCTACTTACAACGCTTAATCTAAGATTAAGATTAAGATTAAGATTAATCATGTCGTAAAAACAACTATAGGACAATGTTACAAATCTCGTCCTCATTTGAATATTACTGTATTTCCTTGATTATACTTGTATATAAAGTCGTGTAAAACTATCAAAGGCTCACATCACCTGAAGAGAATAAATCGAAAGCGCTTGTGAAGTTAAAAACATGATCCTCGTGTGTGTATTCTATACGATGTTGTGAACTTTATTTTCTACATTAGTCTGATTCACTATGTAAGAAAATGGGCTTTCGTTCAAAATTTGTGGACATTAGCAAAACTATACATTTTTATAATCGTTAGAATTGATGTTGGCATTTGCACAATTCACCAGCATAGCGGCCATTTTGGATTTTCAAAATGGCCGCTATGTGTAACTCGTATTGAACAAATTAGAAGATATTTTTTTAACAGAGCCTCATCTTACCATGTATGTATCATCATATTAAAGGGTAATAAATTTTCTACAACATGATACCACATTTAATGGGTTTGGTGATGATTTGCGATACAATTCTTGGCCAAGAATGTGATTGTTTACATAATTTTTTACAAATATGAATTTCTTCAAAATACGTATTTCTCTTTATTTCAAAAGTTATTTTCACTAATTAGTTCAAACTTTTCAGGAAACTGCCCATATGTACGGTTAATATCATATAAAAATTGCAAGTCCATTGCTTATCAAACAAAACAGTTATAGCGCTCTAAAGTTGACACTTCGATATTAGCTAAAGTAGAGAATCGATAACAAAAGTGGTTATTAAGTGCTGCCTTCTCCCTGACAATGGTAACATTGGGAGACATGAAATGGCTTATTTCGGTACTACATGCTATTGTCATGCAGATGAATATTTTTATAGGAAGTGTGATGTCAGATGATTCAGTACGATCATATTTTAGTGATATACAATTGTTTATTAGTTCCCGTTGCTATGATACAAATGTGCCTAATAACCGATGATATGTGTTGTGAAATAAAAAGGCTAACAGTCCAATAATATATATGAGGAAACCTGGTTATAAGTGATAATCACGATTCACACTCCAACACACGTATATACTAGATTATAGGGTACAGAACTTGCACCCCTACATGTCCATGCCTTCCCCTCCCCCTTTCTGTTTTTAAAACGAGACAAATTAGTACAAAGTAATATTCATAAAGTACTTTGGATAATGGTAAAAAAATCAATGAGCCTTGACAAATCATTAAAATCTCATGGTTACTGGAAAAATATCTGCCAATGCCTTAAGCTTCTTCGCCCCCCCCCCCACCCCCTTCCCCTCTAAAATTTAACTTAAAACAATACCTACAAGTATTATTGGTACAAGGAAGCAATTGAGGCCATCAGTGAAATAACATGGGACCTGTATTCACGTGATAGACAAGATTTACACTCTAAAACATGTAGATACTTGGTGGTAAGGTTCAAAACTTGGGCCCGCACCCCCCCCCCCCCCCCCCCCCCTCAGTTGTACAGAGAGGACATATTGATACCAAACAGTTTTTACCATCAATCCAAGTCTGGTTGACCGCCAAAATTGGGTCCCCTGTAACATTTCCAAGCACTTTCAATATTAAAACGAGCATAGTCTTACGAGGTGGGGTGGGGTGGGGGCTAGGGGCTGAAAGTAAAGTTTTCATTTGGGCAAGAGGCGTCAGCCCCCCCCCCCCCCCCCCCCCCCCACGGCTCAGTTGTAGATAAAGTTCATCGGTTGGTCTCAATCAGCGCATTTCACGCCTCTCTAAATTATGACTTTCTTCATTTCAGCATTGCAAAATTCTTTTGCCACGAAAGATCCTTCTAAACTTAGGTGACGTTTTGAGTAAAAAGTGATTTAACACAATATTTCTTGCTACCACTGTTTATCTTATTTTTTGAAAATTGTCTTATTTAAGCTTTACTATTTACCTTAAATAGAAGAAGTGAAAGCAAAAAAAAAATTTTTAATGTGACCTTTCGAGATTTTTCTCTGTTTTTGTACAAAGTGGTTAAAACGCAATATTTCTTATTCTATTTGTATATCTTTATTTCTCCTTATTTATGTTATTAAGCTTTTTACTATCTACCTTAAAAAGCAGAACTGAAAGTAAATAAAGTAAAAAAAAAAAAATGACATGTAGGAAATGAGCATTTTAAAGGTTGTGAGCTGCCTGTGCTGTAATGGCGTGATCCTACATGTATACAATTGTAATAGATTAGCCTAATTGGAGTACCCTAAAACGTCTTTGGGCCAAGTAAAGTATGTAATAAATATTTTTTGTACTGTAAAATACAACTATTTAGTTTGCACATGCTGGTCGACATATTAGAACAGGAAGTCTGTCTCTAGTTTGATACAGTATAATTGAGTAGTAGGTTACAATAATACAGCTAAAGAACTGCACTTGGTATTTAATTCAAGGGGTAGTTATCCGGGGGAGGGGGGGGGGCTGACCAGTGATGATAGTCGATGGGAAAGTTCGTAGACTGAAAAACAAAAGTCGTTAAAAGTGACTTTATTCATTTGCATTCAATTGTTTTTCAACCATATATCTTGCTTTGTAGGTCTTTTATTAGAGGGTCTTTTTTCTGAATCAATATTCAGATAGAAAAGGGATAATAAAAGAAGAAGAAAATACAAATAATCTACAAAGAAATAAAATCAAATTGCTGTTTTTCATTCAAATTGTACAAAAATATAAATTCTTGCCTGAAGATGCATGACTGTATAATTTTTCTAAATTTGGTGTCAAAATATCTGCAAGACTTCAAGGACAAAAGCCAGAACGTGGCACAGTTTCAGTTTAGAGACGAAATGAAATTTGTCTGAGGGCTCCTGTGCAAGACTTCAAGGACAAAAGCCAGAACGTGGCATAGTTTCAGTTTAGGGACGCAATGAAATTTGTCTGAGGGCTCCTAGCGCCCCAAATGCTTAAAGTGAAGGAAGAATCAAGATTATAAGTTTGTGATAGCACCAAATATTTCCCTTATCAAGGAAACATAATCATCATATTTCATGTAGTTTTTATGTTGACCATAGAGAAAGGGTAAAATATGCATTTTATGTCGGTCATTTTGAAAATCCAAGAAGGAAGCCACATGAAGCGTTGAGATGGGAACTCTAATGATGTCACCAATGTTTTTCCTGACCCTGGAAACATAGTATTAGAATATTCCAATATGTTTCTAGGCTGCCTTGAAGCAGAGATAGGGCAATATAATATTTCATGGCGGCCAATTTGAAAATCCAAAATGGCCGCCATATGCGATGAAGCGTTGGGAGTAGAAGTCTAGTAATGTCACAGATTCTTTTCTCGACCCAAGAAACGTAGGACTAGCATATTTCATTCAGTTTCTACGTTGAAAAGAAGCCGACGTAGGGGAAAAAAAGTATTTGTGGCGGCCACTTTGAAAATTCAAAATGGCCACCATGTCCAATGAAGCGTTGAGATTGGAATTTTAATTATGTCACTAATCGTTTTCCTGACCCAGGAAACAAAGTACTAGCATATTCTGTTAAGTTGCTATTGGTTGACTTGAATATATATATATATACATACATATATATGTGTG
>CM046839.1:23798961-23864311 GCA_025618425.1 Heliocidaris tuberculata
AGAAAGAAAAATAGAAAAAGAGAGAAAAGAAAAGAGAAGGGGTAGAGAACGAGAAAAGAATACGATAGGATCCCCTCCCCCACCCTCCCCCTAATCAGTGGCCTCGTAAATTCACATTGAATTTTCTGAGTAAGACCGGTGCCCCCCCCCCTCCCAACGATGCCAGTTTCCCCTCAATGGCTGGACTAACGCTACGCCATAGTTCAAGCAAGACTACGAATGCAAAATTAGCAAATTTTGAAAATGGCTTGTCTCACAAAAATAGCTGTAGAAACAAAATGTCTTACCCAAAAATGATGATCATGGTGTCATTTACTCGGAAAAGAATATCTTGACCTATGAAAAAAATAATGAAATTTTGTCAATGATGTCGTTGAAATTGCAGATCTGGGTGCCATTGCATAAAGACTTACTATTATAGTAACTTTGCCATCAATGGTAACTACCATGGTAACGTTGCTCAAGAGCCAATCAAAATCCAGTATTCCATGAAAAGTTACTATAATAGCAAAGTTACTATAATAGCAATTTTTATGCAACGGCACCCTGAAGTGTTGCATTCTTTGTGGGCCACCCTGTATATCGTATAACTTGCTGATAATGCACCGCTGAAGCGAAGGCTATGCTATTGTTATCATTTTGCATAATATATCAGATTATCTGCAGAGTCACAAAAATTGGTTAACTCTGTGAATCCGAGCCGAATTTTCGCAGTCACACACCAAAGAAAAGGTTGGGTTCTGGTGAAGTGAAAAATAATTTGTGAGCTTTATCATTCTTTATATGTTAGTTTGGAAGAGTATTATCGAAGAAAAAGGATAGCTCTTCAACTGCAGCCACATTCGAAATACATGTATGACTAGAAATAGCTGAAATGTATGCACCAAACTTTTATGCCATGCGTGTAGTCCCAAAGACACATTTATCTATGCACTGCATGTGACTTACAGAAAAAATAAGTCAACTTCTCATCATTTTAATGATCCTAAAACCTTACATTATACATCAATTCTTATGTACTACATAATCGACCTTTCCCAATTACTTCCAGTTTCTTTCTCAATGTAATCGCATAACCAGGGGCCTGTTGCACAAAACTTGCGTTTGAACGCAACTCAGGAAAATCAAACGCAACTTTATTTTCAGCCAATCAGAAGTGCGCATTTAGGACTTGCGTTTGATTTTTAGGAGTTGCGATTAAACGCAAGTTTTGTGCAACGAGCCCCAGGACTCACATTTATCTTTAACTATTACAAAGCTCAACCTCGAGGGTTTCATAAGATAATGTTCCTTAAAAAAGACAATATTGTTTTATGCATATTCAGTACTTTTTAAAAAATAATCCTCTGACAATTATTCCCAAAATGCAACGTGAATTACCCCTTCTCAAAACCTTGTACAAACAGTTGTATGATGACGTCATGATTATATCGAGGTGAAAGGTAAACAATGATAATGTAGAATCACAACCATATTTCTCCACCATTTCTGCTCACTTATCTTTTTTAATTAAGCTTTGGTTTAATTAATGTCCTATTTTCCATATTAAAGCATCAAGCATTGTGTAATTATAAAACCGTTACATAATCATCCAGGCGTGTAGCCAGGGGGCGGTCGCCCCCCCCCCCCAAAAAAAAAAGCAAGAGCGAAAGAGTAAGGGAAGTGACAGAAAAAAAGTCTTAAAAGGTGCTACGAGCCGCTCTCATTCTCTCAAAATTTTCTAAAACGTCAAAAGGGGGAAGCTAACCCCTCCCTGCACCCACCCCTGTTACATATACAGTGCAGTAATACTGCATCTAAATAACTAAAAAGCAGTCAGGGCGTCGAACTAACTTTCCGGTCAAAAAAAAAGGTGTTACGAGCCGTTATCTTTCTCTCAAATTTTCCTAAAAGTCAGAGCTTTCGCGCTTCCCGCGGGAAGGGAGAACCTCCCCCCCCCCCCCCCCCCCAACCTCCCTGCACTCACCCCTATAACATACAGTGCAGTATTGCGTCGAAATAATTGAAAAGCAGTCAGGGCGTCGAACTAACTTTCCGGCCAAAAAAAAAGGTGTTACGAGCCGTTATCTTTCTCTCAAATTTTCCTAAAAGTCAAAGTTTTCGCGCTTCGCGCGGGAAGGGAGAAGGCCCCCCCCCACCCCACCTCCCTGCATTCACCCCTGCTACATACAGTGTAGTATTGCGTCCAAATAACTGAAAAGCAGTCAGGGCGTCGAAATAACTTTCCGCCTAAAAAAGGGTGCTAGGAGCCGTTATCTTTCTCTCAAATTTTCTTAAACGTCAGAGCTTTTGCACTTCGTGCGGGAGGGGGGAAACTGCCCCCTCCCTGCTACGAGCCGTTATCTTTCTTTCAAATTTCGCATGCTCACAACCGCCCCCCTAGAATTAAATCCTGGCTTCGCGGTTGTAATCATCAGACATATCAAGCCAGAAAAAAAGAGAAAAAATGTTATCGATTTTTAGGTGCTCTCTTCATGTTCTTAGGCGTAAAATTACCGCGGGGCACGGCTCGATGCATTTGCCATGGTAAACCACCGCGGTTTACTAAGGCATTTAGGAAGCACATTTTTCCTGTGCTCTTAATGTGTATTGAATGTTAGGGTTGTGGCTGGGGCATGTGTCACCCCCCCCCCCCCCCCTTCCCCTTCCCAATTTCTGCCAAGGGTAAATTTTGATCTAATGCATAACACAGACTTGTCTATTTCATCACAACCCCTTTAGAACTTCGAAATCATGACAAAAGCCCTGTAGTAATCATTTTTATGATATTTAGGCCCTACGGATAAATAATTTTAATTAAACAGAAATTTGACCACATAACATTTTGTTTTCCAAAAAACTTCCGATTAATGATTGATATCTTCACTGATGAATATTTTTACCGTTCGGACGCAATGTGAGCCAAACATGAGCGATGCACACGTTGATCCAGTGCATTCTGGTTGATAGATGCATTCAGCGGGATAATTGCCAGACGGGTCTTTATTGCATCTGTCGCTGTTATCTGGCTGGATAAATTCACCTTTGATCGCTTCAGAGCATCTTGTTACTTTCGTGACTCCTTTTTTCACGTAGAATTGCGTGGAATTGTCTCCAGTGTAATGTTCTGGCATCAAGCCCCATCGCAGTCGAGCCCATTGTCTCACTATATCCATATCTGAGGAAAGGAAGCAATTATTTTTCAAGTAAGTAAATATAAAAATTATCATCATGAGGAATCAGCAACAAAATAATATCTTTTGACCTTCGAAAAACAAAGCTATATCAAGTAAAGCTGTAAAGACTTTGTAAAAAAAGAAATTGCCACATAAAAAAGGGAATTCTGTACAAAATGAGCACGGGTGTAAATTCCGGGGGTGGTGGAATACATTACCCGCCTCCCCCCCACACTTTTCAAGGGAAAAAAATAAAAATTTATGATGAAAATTTAACAAAATTCATATAAGTGTCTCTTATACAGTGTGTCCAAAAAAACTAACAGTTGGAAAATGTCTTCCCAAAGAAATATTTCAAAATATATTCAGAAAATTTTCATCCTAGTGGATAGCTTATGATCTGTTTTATGAAATGACACATTAAATCAGGATCAACAACTGAGTGAGCAAAAGCCACTTCAGTGCAGTGCAGCCCAAGTTGGAGTTGGGTTTCGTGCGCGCCTTTTTCTATTCGAGTGCGTATAGAAAAAGGTGCATCGACTAATCTACTGACGCTTTTCGCTCAGTGTTATTCATACTAGCAATATCTCTTTATATAAGTAACTTTTTAAGTTCATATTTTTAACGAAGTATAGCAGCATATAACATAGACAGCAAAATATTTTTTGATGATTGGTCCCCTTTAAACTACATGTTGTTTTTCAATTGTATATCTAATTTGTTTTTTTACTTACCGTAGCAATTACTGGTACTGTGTAAATATCCTGAAGTCAACGTCATGTGTAACCCCTCCTTTCCACACCCCACTTGGTTTATAACAACAGGTTCTATGGACTCGCTACCAGTGGTGATTTGAATATTAGCCCGATTATAAGACTCGGACTGCGCCAACTCGTATGAAGGGTCTCTGGTCCAGGACCTAGGGACTAGAATTAGTATTTCCTTCCAGAAGACTCTAAACTTGGTAGCACTGAAGAGAAGAGACGAACCCATAGTAAACATATCCTACAAAAAACAATGTATACACAAAACAGACCAAGAATAAGTACTGTAAAACGGGGTGAATAGGAACAAAAAGTAGAAAAGTCTATGTTGTTACTTTCATTTTCAAAGTAATAATGCAAACTAATCTAATTCATTTTAGTTATGTACCATATACCTCTAGCTGTCCAATCATGACTAACATGATGGCAATCAATTACTATTTACCCCAGAGTGGAATATAATTATGATGTCTTGAAATATGTTTCAAATTGAGATGTGGTTGAAACTTTCCTTCTATCTGCAGACCTACTGAAGAAAATCAGCAGATTTTGCATTAAGACCTCACAAATATGGTCTTGAATACAATTTCCTTGAAAGAAATTGATTGCAATTGGGTTTTTGTATGTTTTTCTTCATTTTTCTTATTTTTTAAGTTCCTGAATAACCGGGGTGAATAGGAACAGACTACCAAGCAGTCATGATCTATACTTCCTGATGCCAAAACATACCTAAAGCACCTAAATATATATCACATGTACCACGGACACAGTAATAATGATATTCTAGAAACAGATCGAGGTATGACTAATAGAAAAGCCTGAAAACTCAACGGCATTCTTAGAACAGTCATTTCCCCGAACAGTCATAACCCCGACACCCTTTCTGGCATAGCTCTGCAAATATTATTTCACTCATTGTGTTATTAAATAAATCTAAAGACAATCTTCACACGTTCCAAATAGCATTATCCATTAAATACTCATGAGGGCCATTACGTTAATAAAAAGTATGAAAATTCAAAATATAGTTTACTGATTCCCCTCACCCCCACCCCACCCCCCTCCCCATCTCCAATGACCCAAGAGCTATTGTTTACTGCCAATAATATTATACATAATTATGCAATGCCCGTTTTCCCCTTTGATTCATGTAATCATTAATCAAGCAGCTCTAAAGCCACGACGCAAACAATTTAAAAACAAATTTCAGTTCCACTAACACACGGTACCATTTTGATGTCTGTAGCGAATTCAAAGATAGGCCTTTGTCATTTAAATTTATGATAATGCGTTCCGATGCTTCTCAAAGCATTGTCTTTTCAAATACCTATTTCATCCAAACCCCTTCCACAATGAATTTAAGTTTCTTGGTATACAAGTAACAATTTAAAGCATATATATTTCATAATTTTCCATTCACCCCGATGTTGGGGTGAATAGGAACAGTTACAAAATTCTATATAAAAATTAAATCTGATATTGATGGAATTTCTTTTATATGTCATTAGAAAGGTAACATGAATGGACATTTCATGGCGCCAAAACATTTGCCACTGGCGATGTAATGAAAATGTTGTAAGGCAAAATGTGTCGAAACTGTTCCTATATTCATCCCGTTTTATTACGTGTTTACGTAGTCACGTTCCTTATGAAATAAAAGATATATGTATTTTTTTTTCTTCTCATTTTGCAGATTAACCATTTTGTAATTTTTTCGTTTAATCAATTTACCTGGAATTTCAAATGCGACAGATTTTGGATTTTGTGTCCTTCGTATATCCAGTCGAGTGTTTAACTCATTCGACTATGAAATATCCACTAATATATGACCAAAAATGTAAAGCTGTTTTGCAAATTTTCAGCAAACTTTCACTATTAAAAATGCAAAAATCTTCTTGCTCGGTAGCTGCATTAGGTATTACATAGCCAGGTTTTCCTTGTGTGTTTACAAGAGCTATGAGAATGCCCATTTCGAATAGGGTCTATATACTAAGAAATGCGGGATCGGCGATTTAGGAGGGACGGGGGCACCTCTCGACAGTAGATTTTTAAGGGGGTCATCCCCCCCCCCCCGGAAATTAAAAAAAAAATACCAAAAAAGCGTAAATAACGAGTTAAGGCTACTTAAACCTGTTGTATGATCAGACGTTCAGTTGTCTGTATGGTCAAATTTGAAACATCGTCAGGCTATAAACCAAAGAGGGTAAGATCTAAAGGAGCACTACAAATCAAACACCTGGCATAAAAAAAAGAAAACGCATGCAAATTACGTGCGTACTTTAACAATAATATTTAATATGATGATGATAACAGCAATAATAATAATAATAATAATAATAATAATAACAATAATAATAATAATAATAATAATAATAATAATAATGATGATGATGATGATGATGATGATGATGATAAAAATAATGAAAAAAAAATAATGATGATGATAATGAAAATAATAGTGAAAGCAATACTAATAATTCTTATAAAGATGATAATAATAACGACGATGATGATACTCATAACAATTATTATAATGATGATAGTAGTAGTATAGTACTAGTAGTAGTAGCAGCAGCAGCAGCAGCAGCAGCAGCAGCAGCAGCAGCAGTAGTAGTAGTAGTAGTAGTAGTAGTAGTAGTAGTAGTAGTAGTAATTTCCAAAATCAATAAATATCCCTCAAAAGATGAAAAAGTGCCCTTTGTGTGATGGAAAAGATGCCTCTCTTGAGGTGGGAAATTGCCATAATATTATTTTTTCTGCCCTATGTGCTCTTTCTACCTTGTATTTCCATATGATGACAATGGAAAGTGTCACTTACTTTACTTTTATGAAAAATGTCACCTTTCTGTCCGCTAAGTTCTTAAAGGAAACTTCAGTTCAGAAGAATGCAAAAATCTTCCTTTTCATTTCGATTGCAGGTACCATTTCAATAAAAAATGCCTTTCTTTACCGCCAACATCGACAATACATTGACCATCCTTTATTTTGTGATGAGAGCATTATCCTTGCCCTCATTATTGAAAGAAACAGATGAAAGCAGTCTTCTCATAGGGTTTTAAAAGCCATGTTCGCATGTGATCCTAACGTTTTCATGGTTTTACCCAAAGCTGGCACAACTGAGTTTTTACATGTCATTTTCAAAATAATGCTGCTCGGTAAAACAAGTACAGATAGATGCCATCAAGGTATCATTTAAGCATAATACTTCTAGTTTATGGAGAATAGATTATTATTGTTATAGAGCACATAATGTGGTCACAATAACCCTTTGTTTTAGGGTTTCGTTTTTTGGGGACGCACTGTATAGTCTATTCATTTTTTTTTTTCAAGTTGTTTTACATATTCAAAAAACTTCCTGTGTGTATAGATAAGGCACGTATCACCATATATTTCTGATTCCACACGAAATACGAACCTTGATTTTGTCTATGATGGCGGGGTCTTCAGGAACATCGTCATCGATGGCTACAAGAACATTCTTGAATTTTCCATCTTCTAGAATCATTGGATTAATATCCCGACTTAATACTCCAGAGATGAAGATGAAGAAGGCGCTCAAAAGAAGAAACAAAACTCTTCTTGTAGACATTTTAGTTATATAGTTACCAAAGAGTATGGAAATACAAGTTTTTCAACGTCTACTCACGATGCGATCTTTGTATGAAATCGTATTAACTAATGTTTGAATGTGTATTCAATCGTTTCCTTGAACCCTGCAAAATTATTATCTGATTTTAAAGTTAATGAGCTAATGTTTGAAACTGGTATCCTGGAGACTTGAACAAAGTACAATGCGCGATAGAAAAGTTCAATCATTTTGAAAAGGGAAATGATCTGCCTTAAATAGAAATCAAATCAATATTGGATTAATTGATGAAGATAGGGTTGTTTCTGAATGGGCATGTTGATTGTAAAATAATGTATTACATTATCAATCTACCGGAGGCAACAAATATAAGGAACATTTTTAAAAATATGAATAAATTGATTTGTTAGGCTGTACAGAAATATAAAATTTGTTTTAATAAACGTGAACGCTCTTTGCAATTCAAATTCCAAATTTTACATTTTTTTTTTTTAACTTTCACAAACTAACGAGAATGATATAAAAGATAACAAAACACAACAAACATTGCACTGGTGAATTAAATTGCTGTACTATAACATTTTATGCAACCTACATACTCTCCTTCAGAAACATTATCATTCAAAGAAAAAATAAGATTAATTGGCATAGGACTGATTAATTATTAATCAAAAATGCATGTATATAAGCTAAAACAAAACGGAGGGCCATACTCAAAAGCAGTTTGTTGATAGAATAGGTCATTATGTGAGTTTTATAGAATATCTTGTTTAATGCAATGCAACTATTTCTCAAATTATAAAGAGTTTGGTGTATTTAAACATGACTGTATTTCACACCATTCTAAAAGGGGAGAGAAACCAATTCTGATAACTAAAACTTTTTGTTTGTAAATATACAGGATAAGGATCAATGATCAATCAAAGAATCCACACTTTCGAATTGAAAAGCCCGCCGAATAATAGCATGGACGGTATACATTCCTTCTTGAAACGCCGAAAATGCCGCGGTGCATGCAGCTGAAAACACAATCATGACAATGGCGTCTTATTTCGTTTACAAGGGACTGATTTCTTTATTTTTTTTTTAACGCTATAATTTTAATCAAAATAATGCCATAAACGAAGTTTAGAGTGAGGCAACATATTAACATTTAGAATGACGCTAGTGAAGTAAGAGAAATAAATGAAAAGGAGATGACAAAACAGGCACTGAAAATGTGTAAGATGTTATGGGACATCGTCTGCTTAGGCAGGATTGGTCCCTGGTGTGACGTCACATATCTCAGCAGTGTTCGAAGAGCACTTCAGTTGCTATAAACAACATATCATTTCAAAATGAACAAATTTTTGTTCATTTTCCTACTGAATTTCATCAAACTATTCGTTGATTTTTTTTGGTTGAATTTGTATGTCTGCCATGGAACCGAATAGTTTATGGCATATACACAAGCGCTTCAACCTCTTTCTCTTGCTCAGTACTCACTAAAATATCAATCAAAATCAATCATGGAAGCACATATACACAAGATATAATTTGAGTATAAATGTATTCTTTAATAAGAACAAATACAAATAAATATATGTACAGATCAAATCAATTGTGAGGATTAATCTTCATCTACATGTATAAAGACATCAAACTTGAGGATGAATTCATCTTCCCCATTCCTACTCGAAGATTAAATCATCTTCCCCATTCCAATTCGAAGATTATTTCATCTTCCCCACCTTTACCTGGAGATTAATTCATCTTCCCCATTCCTACTTGAAGATTATTTCATCTTCCCCATTCCTACTCGAAGATTAATTCATCTTCCCCACCTCTACTTGGAGATTAATTCATCTCCCCCACCTCTACTTGGAGATTAATTCATCTTCCCCATTCCTACTCGAAGATTATTTCATCTTCCCCACCTCTACTTGGAGATTAATTCATCTTCCCCATTCCTACTCGAAGATTATTTCATCTTCCTCACCTCTACTCAAAGATTAATTCATCTTCCCCATCTCTACTTGAAGATTAAATCATCTTCCCCATCTCTACTTGAAGATTAAATCATCTTCCCCATCTCAAAAAATGACTACATATCGGAGGGTTTAAGACAACTATCGGACGAAACCACGTACAAAGAACTTTCACAAGACCCCACACCATCCCATCTTGAGAAAGTTCAAAAGGCAGTAAAAGAACTGGATGTAGACGCAGAAACACAAAGAGGTCTGATACCTAAGAAAACAGTTTGTCCTAATCTCTACTTTCTTCCCAAAATCCACAAACCCAATATTTTAGAGCCATGTTTTTATCATTCACACAAGTTAATTGTAATATTTAATGCATATCACCATATTATGCTTATATAAATATGTAATTGTACGTATTTGTTAAATATACAAAATTATACGAGTGTGTATGCTAGGTTTGCATTGTATTGTCTTCAGATCCTGAAGAAGGCCGGGAAGGCCGAAAGCTTGAATAAAGTTGAAGTACAGCTACGTCCCACGTCTCTGTCTCCTTTCTCATCCTCACACTTATATATATATATATATATATATATATATATGTATATATATATATATTGAAGGGGATGGAATGCTATAAAAAGCCATTTTTGTAGGGTGCATGCCCCCAAGACTTAGTTACGTTATAGTACGGAGATTAGGTCAAAACAAATGTTTAAACATTTGTGGTGCAAAATGGTAAAAGTTCCAAACAAATTTACGGTGTGCATATGTAGATTTATAGTGGTTTATAGTAAGAGAAAGAATAACATCAATTCCCCGCGCGCGGAACCGAAGTCGGAAATGGGTTCCGCATGCGCCCTTTTCTACTGCGAGCTCGTACGGTTACGTCGACTTGTCTACTCTCAATTTGCTGTTACGATTGTTGAGGGTGTATTTAAGCTTGCAGTGTATCTGCATATAAGGAAAATTAAATATATTTAATTTTTAAAAAAAGGATAGTGGCAACGAACCCCTCACAAACAGAGCAAAATATATTTTCGTGGCTGGTAAATTTTACCCATTATACTGTCAATCATTATCATTCCATGTCACGGATATAACAATAATATGCAGATATTGCATAGGGCATATCACATATTATTATGTCTCTACGCGCTATAACCCATAGCAGTACAGTGTCTCCTTTTAGTGACACTTTTGCAGTATCTTTTGATCCAAAATGCTAGGAATTACACATTATACATGAGCAGAAAGAGAAAAGTCACTGAAAATTTTGAGTCCATTTTCAATGCAGTATGTTGTGCTGTTCCCGAATAAGAGTGATTTAATTGTAACTAATCATTAAAATCTTTGTAAAATGTTTAATAACTATATTCTTGTGCAAATTGGCAAATTTTCTGTTAAATTTTGCAATTTGCATTCACATTGGTTCATTTAATAAAGATTTATATTTTTGTCAAACTATGTAGGAGTAGGAAAAACGAATAATTGTTGCCAATTTGAGGAGGGAAAGCTGATTAATTTAGACTTTAAAAAAAATTATAAACTGCTATGGGTTGATGAAAAGAAGAAAGAAAGAGAGGAGGACAGAAAATGATTTACAATAAGCATAACATAACTTGAAAAAGATATGTTTTTTTTTCTTTTTTTTTTTCTTTTTTTTTCTAATGTGGGTGCTTCATTACTATTTCTTAGTTGAATATTTAACGATTTAAAATGCATCTATGGGGTTTTCTTTCATAAACTAGGTTAATAGACTTTGTTCGTAAAATAATGATGATTAATGGCACTGCAGAATATCGAATGTAGTGTTTTATGGTGTCTTTTTAGGATCTTATTTCTTCTGACAATATAGGCCTCCAAGCTAAGAATTTGAACACGTAACATCATATTTATGACATTCATTTAATTTACATCATCTTATTAACTCCTTCTTAAGTAAATAACACATTTATTTCTAGAAGATATGACTGTACTCAAATTGATTGTTTAAGTACCTGATATAAAACATGATAACGATTCAAAGGTTATCCCTTCAAGTATGATAAGACGGACTTAAGATTCCAAGTAAACATGAAATTAGTTAATCGGGGAATTTACGGGGCTGACATTAACAGTATTGTCTACGTGCCTAGACCTGTTAAATCCGGGTTCATGTTCATTTAATGACATTAAGACAACACATAGTTCTTACTACCTTCCATTAATACTGATATGTAAACTTTGTATAATTATAGACAATTCCAGATCTTCAAAGTAGACTTATCTGTCTTTATGACAGTTATTGATTGCACTGTGAAGTGGCTCCACAGTCATGATAGTAGGTAAATACTACTTGCATTATGGGAGCTGATCTACACTTAACATCCCCCCGCCCCCTCTTCACTGATCTCAAAATGCACGCAGATCATTTTATTCAATATTTATGATAGCGGTGATATTTCTTTTCAAAATAATCAACTGTTCTGTAAAATAAAAAAATTATTTCAAAAACAAAACCCTACTTGAACATGATATGGGTACAGACCAAATTTAGTTTTGTTTTTTAATATGTTCATTGTCATTTCTGCATTGTTGTTCAGTTCATACCATTAGATAACGATTAGATCTAACCTCGAAAATTGTTTTTAAAGCATCTTTAGCGGTGTTACGAATTGTCTTTCCAGGATGTTTTGAATATAGATATATGAAATAAATTACAACTCCTAGCGTTATATATCTCTCTCTCAATGTTCAGTATTGGAAAGTCTGTAATTCATAAAAGTAATTTTCATATACGTTACCTATGAAGAAAAATCAAATGAACAGATAAGGATAGAACTTATACCCCAAAAATGTTAATCTAGGACTCGGAAAACAGACAAAATCCAACAAATATGATTTTGTTTTTAATTCTGAATCTGTCCCTGTCCAATATTTTCTTAAAGCAAACGATACACAATAATACGGAACCAAATCAAAAGGTTAAATCATAGGGCCTACCGTATTATAGTTCGATTCATAGCTATCGTTATCGGACCCGGCCATTAAGAAGTTGTTTGTTTATTAGTTTCTTTTTCCTTAGCGTCTTACACCGATTACAATAAGATCTCCTCCATCAAAATAAAGTTTAATTGAAAAATGTATGCAGAACAACGTTGTTTTTTTTTAAATCACAAGTTACATTGTTGGGTAATTTTCTATCCTTACATATTGTGTAAATTTTCTTGCCTAGTGGCTTGGCATAAGGGTTACGCATGTATATTTTTTTTTTCTGTGGATGACAAAGGTAATTTCAATGATGCACATTGTGTGAGTAAAAAAAAATATCTTTTCCTTTGACTTTGTAAAGATTGTTCTTGTACGGACTTGCTGAAAAACAGTTTTTTAGGCTGAAAGCAAGTTTTTTTATTCTCCGTAGTTGAATGAATAAATACAAAACAATAAAATATGAAATTTATCAGTGTCTACACTTTTTTTTTTATCACTGAATAAATTTCAGTGGTACATGTAACAAAACCGAAAATTGGCAGATTTTAATAAATTTCAGTGGTACATAAATAAGTTGCATGCTTGTCATGGAGAGAAAATAGCGAACCTTAGGTCTTTCAGCCCCCCCCCCCCCCCCCCTCTCTCTCTCTCTCTCTCTCTCTCTCTCTCTCTCAGACGATGTTTACATCAGCATCTCAGCGCCTATACATGGCCAGCAAGCAGCACGTCTATTGGCATCACATCAAGATCCTGGTACCAAACACCTGGTCCCTGCAGAACCAGTATCAGTTTGCCAGGACCGAGACACTAGAGTCTGCCAACGTAGTAGTGCACAACTTTCCAGATGATGAGCCGTTTGTCGATAACTTTGCAGGATGTGGGAAGGAAGGAACTCTGGTGCACATGACACCGCAGTATATTCTAGATGCAACTTACCGAGAAGACAAGTTTGGTCTCACAGGTAGGTTCTAGCCACTGAATATTATCATGTCATGAATGATATGAATGATATAACGTTTACATGTTATGAGAAACACCATATCATTGAGCTACACACTCTGATTCTGCAAGAATCCTCAACAGTTACGGATACAGACTATCCTCGGAAAAAATGAAGAACAAGAAGAAGAACAAGAAGAACAAGAACAAGAACAAGAACAAGAACAAGAAGAACAAGAATAAGAACAAGGAGGAGGAGGAGAATTGAACCTCAGACGAACCATTATCACTGAAGTATTCTGCATTACTGAAAAAATGTTCTAATCTTACATAATTCGAATCCCAACCCGGCATTAAATAACGTCCTTTGACAAGACATTAATCCACTTTTGCCACTCTCCACCCAGGTTTGATTTGATTTGATTGATTTATTTTTATGATTAAACATAAAACAATGTAATAACTTTGTATATATCAAACTAACAATACAAAGATAAGGGTATTAGGAAGAAAACAAAAATGATTTACACAAACGGATCATTATTGACCTAAGATGTACAACGAAACGAAGGGGCATGCTATTAAAGAAAACAATGTTTGTATGATGCATGCCCCAAAGACTTAGTTACATCATATAATTTTGGTCAAACAAATTATAACAATTAGATAAATAGTAGCGAAAATTACTGAAAGAAATACGGTATGCTTACGTAGGTTTACAGGAAAAGAAATAGAGAGTTGTAAATGAAGAGACACGCAATAGCAAGGAAGAGAGGTTGGGAGCAGGAGCAAAAACAGGGTTGTTAGGCACGTGTTCACAGGAAAACAGGAAAAGGGTTTTTTATCATTTCTATTTTTTTTTGGGGGGGGGGGAGGTATTAGAATTGACCTGTTAAGTTTGCGTTTAAAACTGTTGAGACTAAGGGATTATTTAATTTCTTTAACTAAAGAGTTCCAATACATGGAACCTGAAAAACCAAAGGTGTTTTGTGCAAAGAGTGTTCTTGCTAGAGGTAAGTGGTAAGCATTGCCTTGTCTCGTTGGATATTTATCTAATGTATATATCGTTGAAAATAGCAGGGAGGTAATTTTTACCTAAGTTGTACATGAATAATTGGCCTAGTTGGAAATGATATATGCCCTTCACTTTGAGGATGTTATTTTCAAAAAATAAGATATCCGTATGGGATCTGTAATTTGCATAAAAAATAATTCTTAGTACTTTTTTTTTTGTAGAAGAAGTATTCTGTTCAATTGTGCTTGTGCTGCACAACCCCATGCTAATATACCATAATTTATAGATGGTAATACCAAAGTTTAATACAATGTGAGTAGAGTGGGAGAAGGAAGGAAATATTTCAGTTTGTTAATAACTCCAATGTTTCGGGAGATGGTTTTACATAATTATGTTGTCAATATGCAGTTTCCAGGATAATTTATTGTCGATTAGGACTCCTAAGAATTTAGTTTTAGAAACTTTTTTGGAGGACAGTGTTATCAAAAATAATGTTAATTAATTCTGTGTAAATGGGTACCCGATATGGTAGAGCGCTACATATTTGGCCGATCTGCTATGACGGGGTTAATAATGCTGAAGCGCCATGAGCGTCACAGCGTGACGGACCTAAGCAGTATACAAGAAGCCATCCTATTCATCATAGTCAGTTTTTGTGTGTTTTTATTTTCTTTTTTTTTAAGACAGCGTCTTAGTTCGAAATTGGGCTTACTATCGCTGGGGATTATTCAAGGAAGACTATGATGGTAAAGGTGTTGGGGCTCCTGCCTACGACTCACCCGGTGGTGGTACAGAGGGAACCCGCTGCTCCCTCAAGATCAAAGGAGATGTTGTGATGCCTAGTGGTCATCCATGTCAGAGTGATCCTAATAGTGGATATGATTCCACTTGTCGCTTCGTTCCAGACCCGAGTGGGCAGACGGCTACCGCCTCACTGCTGTTTGGAACCAAAGATGCTCACATACATTCGGTAATTCTGACGTTGTAAAGTGAGATGTTGTCTTAAACTTGTCCTTGGTAGTTCAGTGTTCTCAAAACGTTACTGTAATTCAATCGTATTATCGTATTTAGCGATTCATGTCACTTGACAGTTGAGTAGATTTTTCACGAGTTAACATTTAATACATAATTTGTTTTTTAGGCGGTGCTTCCTCATATGTCTGGTGACAATTATTGCGCCGGGCTTTATTTCTTCAAAGATGTAGGATGGGGATTAGGTTGCAAGTGGGTTTTAGGTTAGGTTTAGGGTTAGGGTTAGGGTTAAGTGTTAAGTATGGTGTTTATTTCAGAGTTGAAGTACAAAATTGACGCAGAGCAATTGTCGCCGGAGCATATGTGTCGGACTAAACGTTTTAGGTACCGCAAACAACTCAATAAAATCCTTCCAAATATGTGTGTGAGTGTGGGTGTGTGTAGGGGGAAAGGTGTGTGTGCGTGTGTGTGTGTGTGTGTGTGTGGTATTATGTAAGCATTTAGTGAGTGAAATCAAAATAAAGATCATTGGGGAAAAAAATTATACATTAAAGATGCAATTTCAGCTTCACGAATGAGCTATTGAACCATATGAACCTTTTTTAAAACACGGAAAATTATTCTATATTTTCCAGTAATCATCTGAATAACACATAACAATAATACATAACATTTATTAGGCGCTTAATACTGTTGTTCATTATTCTGTCTAAGAGTTAATTACAAGAACATTAAATAAATTTGAAACAAAATTAATTAAATTAATGGAACTAAGCTATCTCATTAGACCATACATGAATAATGAAAAATGTCAAACAATCATACACAGAGCATAATGGTGCATGTACACCTCCTTTGACCGACTCACAGCTGAGTCCTCGCACTTGCGATACATTACATATTAAAAAGATGGGTTTTAAGTAAGGTCTTAAACTGATTGAGGGAGTCGGTGTTCTAAATGTGCGCTGGTAATTTATTCCATAGGATAGGGGCAATTACGGAGAAAGCTCGATTACCATATCTAGTAGAAGAACGGGGGCCAGGAATTGACTGCAAAGTTGCTGATGATCGAAGGGGTCTTAAACTGAACAAAGTAATTTCATTCATATTACAGATAGAAGAGTTTTGTGATGATGACCCATTAGACCCAAATAACCTACACAACCCCCTAGCACCAAACCTCATGAATACGAAATGTGATGGAGATAGTGCCTGGAGGGTCATGAGAGAACGGACATCAGACTTTCGTGCTGGTATCCATCCTGTCTCTAACACCACTCCCGTATTCGAAGTCATCCAACTATCATCAGTCAGAAGTGTTGTACTTGTACTCGACATCAGCGGTAGTATGGCTGTAAGTCTGTGTGATTGTTGTTAATTCAATTTTACAAGACATTGCTAATGTAGTTGAATTATCTTTTCTGCTTCTGTGGGTTTGCTTTCGTATTTTTTTTTTTTTTTTTTTTTTTTTTTTTTTGGTGAGTGGGTTAGATTGAGAAATGTGTATGACATACAAGACATCCTTACCATTAATCCACTTGTATGGCCAAGGTTTTCTTTTTACAAACCATGGCGATATCACTAAATTGTCGAGGTTTGTTGACATAGTTTTTTGTGATGTCAACTTTCCATGATATGTGTGGAATTCAGTTCGTGGGCTGGTTGTATAGCAGTAGATGTTGCAAGGTCAAATCTCTCCTGGTACAAAAAGTTTTATTTGGACTTGTATTTCATTCAGAGGAAGATCAAGCTGCCGATCATAAAACTGGGAGTTACAGAAGAAAAAAAATCTCTTCCATGAAGCTTCATTGAAATTGATAATCACAATTCTTGTATGATACTATGTAGGTTTGAAATTTGAAATTATTGTTACACTAAAACAATATTTACAATGATTTTCATACCGCGTCGCGTCCTTTTCATTTGTAGGGGAGCAGGTTTGACAGGATGATCCAGTCATCTACTGACTACATCATGAATGTTATTCCGGAAAACAGTAAGCTGGGCATTGTTGTATTTGATACTACAGCTGAAATCAAAGCATATCTTATCAACATTACTGATACCGCCTCGAGGCAAAGTCTCGTCAATGCCTTGCCTCTGGCCACTAAGAGTAGCACGTGTATCGGATGTGGAATACTGTTAGCCATTCAGGTATGATCTAGCTCATTAGTTGACTCATTTAAGAAACATAATCAACAAGACAGTCATGAATTCGTAAATGTTCATAATAACTGTTGTGCAAATAATCACGACAATGGCTCCTTGAGATCAGATTATCATAAAATTTGAACTCTTCATCCCTTTTTTCACGTTTACAGAAAATCATGCTTTAAACCTATATCATAGAAAATTTGTTACAAAGTATTTTTACATCAAAGTACACTTTTTCGGACAACACTGATAACATTACGATTGGTATAAATTATTCGGTCTAGGTATTAGGTTCTTATGCGCAAGGTGGTTACCTCTTTCTCTTAAGCGATGGCGGAGAGAATGCATCTCCATACATCAGAGACACGTATACAGACATTGAGAACTCTGGAGTCATCATTGACACTATCACAATAAGCAACTCAGCTGACCAGCAAATGGAAGATCTTTCCACACAAACTTCTGGTATCTCCGCCTTTTGCTCGGATACTGGAACTGGGACTTGTCTAATCCAAGCGTTCCAGAGCACCATAACAGAGAGACCTGATGTCGGCGTGGAGACGGTTCCCATACAGGTATACTTGGGTAAGGGCCACCAGGATGGGGCGGGTCGCCAAAGTGAATTACAAACGTATGGCCAACTATAGGTTCTCAGCTGCATTCTCTACAGAACCCGTTGTAAAAAGTAGTAAATTAAATAGCAATTCAGAACAAATCTTTTTTTTTAACTCCCAAACGTGACTCTAGGTTTTCCACATCACTACACCCCCCCCCCCCCCACACCCGAAATGTAAGTAGGGATGCTTAGTGTTAAAAAGGTTTATTAATTTGCTTTTATTTATTTGAAAGGATTCGTTGTTGACACAGACAGCTCTCTACCTCTCTCTCTCTCTCTCTAAAGATCTGCAGTTCCGAGGTCGTAATCGAAAGTTATCCTGGTCTTGAGGTCGTTCCAGTAATCATCGACGCTGAACTGGGCAACGAGACGGTGATCACGGTAATATGGACAACAGGTTCCTCGATATCAGTCGTAGTCACTGGACCAGACGGCACTCGAATTGACCAATCCGATCAACGATATCGCATTGATGATACCATAAAGATTGTAACGATCAACTTACCTCTAGCGCAGGTGAAGTCTCTTGTATAATGTTGTTTGATTATGGTATTCATATCTTCTTCTTTTTTAATGTTATCATAACTGCAGTAAATATTTAAGTAAACGTGCTGTCCAGTGGAGTAACTACGGGGGGCAGAGGGGGCACGTGCCCAGGGCGGCACTTGAAGGGGGCGTGAAAAACGCAAAAGAGAGAAAGAGAAAGGGAGAAAGGAAAGAAAAATTGTGGTCTTACTGTTAAAATGCGCCATCAATCCTGAGTTAAGTGCAGAGGAAATAATATACTAAAGGATTTAAAATACCCAAATTTTCTAAAGCTCGGGCGTTTTGCTCCCTCGCTTATTTATCTTTCTTCAGGATATCGTAACTTTTGCGTCCTACGTATAGGATATAGTGCATATTAACCCGTTGACTACTGGATTCGTTCATTCCTCTAGGGTTAATACAGTGACCATCCGGTTCCCGTGGGGAATGGGTTAAATTAGGGTTTTAAAGGGTTCAAAATTCGCACTCTTTGGTATGCTCCCTCACGTATATTTTTGATTAAAATCTTGTGATATTTTGCACCCCCAAATGTCCCAATAACACACGATGAAGTGCATAAAATAGCCATTTCAGAGGTTCAAAATTCCCAATTTTCGACTGCCTTGCTAAATACATCGAGTATAATTTATGCAGGCATTTCGTTGATTTAGGGAAGAGGTGAATAGAACAGGGTTTTTCAATTTTCAAAATTTGAAAGAGACTCTAAAGCTAGGTTAATGTGCTCCTTTGCGATATTTTTCCTCCAAAAGTTAACATGAATCGGAAATTGCTTTTTTGAGGGTCGAAATTGCACCAAAAATTGCTGAAGTTCGTGCAGCAGGGGGAGAGAGAGAGGGGATGGGGCGCAATTTTATTGTTTGCCCCGGGCGCCATAATCCCTAGATACCTCACTGGTATTTTGTTTGAAACTGTTGATTACATATGTTTCCTACATTTCAGAAGAGATAAGCAGTTACAGGGGACATAACATGTAATCGACAGTTTCAAACAAAATCAAGCTCAGATTATTGGTAGAGAATTTCATCTTTCACTGTTTGCATTGTTACTTTGTCCGCATGGTATGAAACGTATGGAATTACCTATTGATTTCAATTTTCATTGAATTAAATCAATTTCTCTGTTTTCTTGAAATTCTTACTGCCCATATGAACTTTGAGTAACAATGAGGCACGTCATCTAAATACTAAAGAGAAAGCCTATCCCAAGATTAAACTTTTTCTCAGCTGCTCTTTAATGAACACGATAAAAACTACTTTCGAAAAATAAACTCAAGGGCAATTTCAAAGGCCTATTGTACTGCCCATAGAAATCTTGTTCGGATTACGTAATAAGCCATTGTAATGTTCGCACATTTCTAAAGGTGATAGACAGGGCTATTGAAATTGTCTTGAGTTTATTTTTCGAAAGTAGTTTTTATCGTGTTAATAATGAATCTGTAAATCATTGCATTATAGACGTTGCGTTGGAAATTAAAGGGGACCAATCATCACAAATATTTCGCTCTTTATGTTATAGGGGTTTCATACAACAATGCGATATTCAAAATATGAGCCTCTAGATTAACTTCAATAAAGTGATTTTGCAAGTTTACGTATAATCTCAATATACATAAAAGCGACTTGTGAGTAGTCCGACTTAGGTTCCGTGCACGGGGTTTGAACTTTTTCTATATTTTATTTATATCTCCCCTTAAAAGAAAGAATACCGAGTGAGGTTTGTTTTTGTTTTTGTTTTTTTAATGTGATTTGTCCCCACATAATGTTGATCGACATTTTCCCACTAAAGCCTGGTCGGTGGAATGTAACAGTACACAACACCCAGGGCGTTACTGAGTATGCTAGTGTTGCAGTAACATCTAAACCAAGTACAGAGGAATACACGCCAGTCACTGTCAGTGTTCTACTAGGATCTCGTGTAAGTTTATAGACCTATGTCTCAGATTTATTCCTTGTTCAACATTAAAGGTATGATATGCATAAATGTATTTTGCGATGAAATCCACCCATTCGCATTTAGTGAAATGTTTGAGTTACACTTACCCCGCCATGCCCTGTAAATGTATAGATGTTAATTGTTTTGTATGTACGTAGCTTGGAGTAAGCTAATTTTACCAACCAATACTTCTGATTGAGTTAGACGTATTGAGTAGCCTGCTTTTTTCCAAACATCTTTAACTGAATATTCTTTTTCCAAACATTTTTATTTCAGCAGAATAATCATAAATCCTTTATTCTAATTCGTGATTAAAATTTTTTTGTTGTTGTAATGTTTAAACTTTTTTTAAAAGTTGTTTTAATGATGATGATTGTTGTTGTATGGTATAACAGGAGGTGGACTTCTCTCAGACTCCAGCACTAGCTATCTATGCTCAGGTTCATCAAGATTATCAACCTGTTCTCAATGCTGATGTCACAGCTATCATTTCAGACTCGAATTCCGCAACTACCACGATGACACTACTCGACAACGGATCAGGTGATTCGAAATAAGGATATCGTGATTTTGTTTGTAACATTTGTCAATGTTTCTTACCTACGGGAAGCATGGGGGCACGTGCCCCTTTTTCATTATTGTTGTTGTTGTTTTGCTTTTTCCCTCCTCCCAGAAAGACATTGATTGATATAATACGTGTAAATATTATCTTTCTCTGGTGGATCCGGAAGGGGCGCAGAAAGCAAGAAAAAATTTCTGACATCTTCTTATGTTAGGAATTTATTTTTCTTTATTCTCTGTGCATCCATCAGGTTCTGACTTATTCAAAGACGATGGAACATATTCAGGGTTCTTTCTAAACTTCACTTCGAATGGTAGATATAACGTCAAGGTCAATGTCCTTGGGTATGATGACGTCATCGAAGTCGCAGAAAAGCGAAGAAGTGAGTTGGGTAATCCATTTCACTGAGGCTTTTCCTAATTAATCAAAGATATCGCTTTATAAAGTTGTGAAGACGTTCAGGGTATGACAAGGTGTTTTTCTTGACCATAATTAGAACAATTAGTCAGCCTTTTCAGTAAATAAAGAAATGTACATAAAGATAGAACATGGCCAGCAATAAAACCAGTCTGAAAATGGCATGTAACTGGACGATCCCTGAAATTCCCCAATCAACGAAAGTCAAATTACTATATTTTAAAAATCGCATTACGTGATCTTTTGGGCAAAAGATGTATTATGTATAAAGATACTGGATGTCCCTGTTTTGCAAAAGGATTTATGGTGCAAAATGATAATGTTCAACCTATTTTCTATGAATTTAAAAAAAATCCTGAAAATTTTTTGTTACAGTGCCTTATTTTTTTTAAAGAAAGTACCCGTTTCGGCTTTTCCTCTTACCGTCAACATTACTATGGTCTATTCGATTTCATAACATTTGCAAATTATGTACATTCAATTTAGTATTCTTTTTCTAAAGAAAAGTATATGTTGCCTCCCACCTTCTTCAACAAATTTCACAAACATATGAATATTTATTAATGCATAAATATGGAGACAGTAAAAAAGTCAATTTAAAAAAATCTTCAGGCTCTTCGCTGCTATTTATGTTCAAGATTATCAAATACTAATAACAGCAAAGAGAATAATATTCATTTCCTTGAGAGGTATCGTCGTTTGCTTAACCAATATTGGGAATGTAGAAATGTTTTGAAGGAATAATCTCATTTATAACCAATTTTTGCATTATAACTTATCTCAAATATTTTAATCCAGGAAAGCGATCCGCTCAAGTTGAAGTGCAAACCTCATCAGGACCATCTTTCATGCGTACAGCATCAGGAGGAGTCTTCAAGGTCCAGAGTTACACTCCCAGCGCTTCTGATACTCTACCACCTTCTCGTATTGGAGACCTGGCCTATACCTCTTTCTCTTATGACAACAGCACGGTGACACTGAGCTGGACAGCTGTTGGAGACGACATGGACCATGGAACAGGTAAACTATCTTATTGTCTTTGGAGTTTAACATGTCAAGACTAATTATTTTCAAAACGAAAGCACATATGAATTCACCATTTTGTTATATTCAAACGAGGTTATTTCAAGTGAGGTGAAAAGCAAAGTTTGTTTACAGAAGAAAACATTTTTTGGAATAATTATATTCTTAGGATCTAGCCTCACATCAACACTCACAGTACATGTTCTCTCTTCTGTAATTGTCCCCTTAAAACTTTTTTTTTCCAGTCACTGATTTATTCATTACAACTTATGGATGGATATGTTTCATTTCTAAACTCTATTACAACTAGGCGTGCTGATAGTCATTATCATTTGTCATTTTTCTTGCTTCTGTTTTAATTCCCCCCCCCCCCACAAAGCATACAGTTACGAGCTCCGCTATTCCACCAACTTCTCTGAGGTACGCTACAACTTCATCAACAGTCATAGGGTCACACAGGATCAACTGGTATACGGAAACTTATCTAATATCAGTACAGCAGGAGTCATTGAGACTGTTACCATTGTCATCCCTGAAAGAGGGCAAGATATCGTCTATTATTTCGCTATTCGGGCTTGGGATGAGGCTGGAAATGCAGGAGATTTATCAAACATCGCTTCCCTGTCGATTCGTTTCATACCACTGGCTGTAACCACGATGGACCCTACCACGCTTGTTAGTGACGCAGTGACATATATTAGTACTGTCGTCGATCAGACGGATTTGGTGCCCAACCTCGATACTCAAGCAGTCACGGAAGCTACATCTGAAGTCGCTACTACAACCTTTCCTGGACCCAAAAGTACACCAGAAGAAATTACTACGCAGAATAGGCCGACTACAGGAGTTCAGACATCAAACGACCCAGGACATTTGATATCAAGTACTGTCCACCCGTCTACGTCAGAAAACCTGGACATGACAACAACATCAGAAGCTTCTCCATCCTCAAACCCGTCTACTGAGCCGAAGACCTCAAGCTCAACTGACCTATCGACGCACGAGGGATACAGGACTGATCCAGCTCCCATGGAACCGTCAGAACGATCGTTAACGACACATCAACATATCCTAGAGACCACTGAACCCAAGGAACCTAGACCATCGGAGAGATCTCCAACGACACCTCAACAGAACTTAGAGACCACTAAACCAAAAGAACCTAGACCATCAGAGAGATCTTCCATAACACATCAACAGATCCCAGAAACCACAGAAGCCAAGGAACCAACTGGACCAGAAGACCAGGCCATGATCATTGGTTTGTCTTGTGCACTAGGTGCAGTAAGCATTGTGGCTGCTGTTAGTTTGATGTACATCTACTACCTGAAGCAGAGCATGATGCAAGTCAAACCTATTACACCCCCTAAATCAGCGTGGGCACAGCAAGGCCTTGCGGACGTAGAGATGGTACAACATAATCCCACCTACGATAATCCTACTTTCTCTACAGCTTGAATTACATTCTGTATAATTATACCTGTTCCGTAGAACACAACGTGTTGATAATTGAAGTAAAGCTATTTAACCCTTTCTCGACAATTGTCCACAATTTGTTGTGGTTTGGTTCAATCATTTTTTTTATTCAGAGCAATAAAAATATGTCAAAAGCATGAGAAGAAAGAGCAAAAGATATTTGCACACACTGCATCCATTTGTTGCGTTACCATATTGTTTTTAAAGCCAGGAATTTTTTAAAGGGTGATAAGCTTTAGAATCCTTAAATTAGTTAAATTGTTTCGAAATCGCAGTGTTTTATACAAATTGACATTATTTAACTTTTCAACATTGTATTTGTTCATCATGCTGTTTTAAGATACATTCATTTTTTATAGGAACAATATAGCAATAAAAGAAACATGTCATTGTTCTCAATTTGAATGAAAAATGTTGATAAATTTAGCCCTTATTCATGTCCTGAAACCAAACATACTTATCTGTATGTAATGGGGGAATCGTTTATGACCTGGGGGTGTTTCACAAAGAGTTAAGTTTGACTTAAAGTCGCACTTAAATTCCGAGTTGCGTGCTGTATATGACACATCACCGCATTGGTCAGATCATGCTCGGGGGACGCGCGCTATTGGGTAATCTACATATGTTATCTACCAATGAGATTACGCGTTTAATACCGTATGCGCATTGTCACTTACGCATGACTTTAAGTCAAACTTAACTCTTTGTGAAACATCCCCAGGTTAATAGAGGTTTGGGGGAATCTTAATTCACCGAAAGTTTAAGTGTCACGTGGCGTATAAATGTATTTCAATACTGGACATATTTTGTTGCGCGACAAAATTGAACGCCTGCTTGGACTAACTGAATCGTACTGATATTGAAGAATAATTGTTTATTTGTTAATCCTATTTCGATAGTTTAGAGAAATTTAAAAGTAATTGGTAAGTTGTTTCTGCATGAAATAAAAATTTCATTATTCTCACCCCTGGTATGTCTGCACGTATTCATTTTAAATGTTAAAAGACCTTTTGAAGAAGAGTTTTGAAAACGCCAGGTACAATATTCATATCAAAAGGTATCTAAACAAAATAACAAAATAAATCATTAAATTTTTTTTTGTAGAATTACTATTTTTTCTAATGATAGTGAAAAGAGAAATGTGTTCTGAAACTGTTATAAATTAGAAAGTAGCTTAGCAAATACTTTGATCTCCCTTTGTGTTTTCGCCAACACGATTGTTTCACTCTACCATACGCATACTTTTGGCTGTTTTTTTATAAATTATATTTATGTAAAACAATGTTTATGGCATAGTCATGGTAACGATATAGTAACATGACTTCATTGATTTTTGGTATAACTATGTAACCAGAGAGAGAGAGAGAGAGTAGTAGTAGTAGTAGTAGCCGCAGCATCATGGTAAAGCCAAATTTGATTAATACTCTCAGAAAAATATTGATCTCCATGATTTCCCGCTAACCATGCATATATCGCTTTCTTTTCAAGGTCTATAATATTTTATGTGTGTTGGTTTTCATAGTTATAGAAAATGTTAAGTTCCAGTAAAGGTGAAAAATACTTTTGTGAGTTATTCATTCATTTATATCAGTGTGGGAGAACGTTTTAGTAGAAATGTTCTGAGTAGAAATGTTCTGAAAAGGATGGTTCTTCAAATGCCTTCATATTTGAAATATGATGAGAATAGCTAAAAAGTTTGGACGAAGCATTCATGCCACTAGTGTGCATAGTCCAATATACCCGTTTCTGTCAGCAATGCATGAGACTTTCAGCAAAGCTGAGTCTATTTCTTATAATTTTGGTAATTCCAAAATCTCACCCATAATTAAATTCTTATGTACTACATATGTACTAGCCTTTCCTAATTACTTTGAGACGGTTTCTTTCACAATGTCATCGTATGACCAGAACTCAACTTTATCTTTAAACGTTCATTTATTAATTCATTTTTAGATAGACTAAGCTTTAACTAGAATTGTTTCCGAAATTTAACCACCAATATCACCTATAATCTACCAGTTTCATTATTCACTCATACTCAGAAAAAGCAAGGAAGCAGTTCTAAGTTTTTGTTAGTGTTGTTGTTGCTGAATTTGGTAACTTCAAAGTGCTTCATATTTCTTTTTATTTATAATATCAGAAAAATCGACCTTTTTCCGGTGTGTTGAAATTATTGTTCAATTAGAATAAAGATCTTGAACACTTAAACAAAATTTAAGTTACCTTTATGAAATAAAGTTGGTATGATATTGGAAATTAAAAGTACTTTATACAAAAATCAATTTAGAGATCTGTTTTTTGTGTTTTTCAAGGTATGAAAACATAGATAGATGAAGAGATGGAGTGAGAGAAAGAAAGGGAGGAGAGAGGCGAACTGAAGCAAAGAAAAAAGCCGAACTGTATTCCCAAGATGAATTTAGCGATGAATGGGCTTAGTGCACTAAGGCAGTCCCATCCCCAAATATATTCAAAGGACGTGCTCCCAATCAAGTTGATATTGTAGTGCCGTAGTCGAATTGTTTGAACACTTGACTGGAGATTCGAAGCAAATCGGCCTGGGGCAAGATATACATCAAGCCAAGTACCATCATCAGAAGTGCGTCAAGTTGATCGACGTGTACATGAGACCAGTCTTCCAGAAGTTCTCTTAATTAGGAACTCCCAAATCAGGAAGATTGAAGCTGACAAATTCTCTAGTCACGTTCAACTGAATAAGGTACAGAAATTATGAGTGGGTTCAATTATCAGAAAGTGACAGCTATACTAATGTGAGCGCGGTAGTAGTCCACGAAATCACAAATGATGTAAAATCATATCCGTCCACCCAGTGCGCTTAACAAATGCTGGATCTGTCGGATAAGCTTAAGGCGAAGTTCAAACGAGCAAAAGTCGTGATATCGCTAGGAACCCCAAGGGATGATAATGTTAACTTTCAGGATCCAGTCAACTCAGTTCATACAATAATCAAGCAGGATCCATCACCAGAATCTACAAAAGAGGGGATGCATCATACCAGAACTGTATAAAGACGACGAGTATCACCTAACTCGTGAAGGGACACGAGTGCTGGCAGCGAACATGAAACACGCCGTAGACTAAAAATACTACCAGAGGAGAAATGCATACATAAATTAGAAATAGTTATATATAAAACCTGGCGTCCACTAGAGCGCGGACAAGACGCGGAATGCAAAATTAGTAAATCCGCATTCATTCAGCAACCTATCCGCATATTCTTGAAAGATTCCGTTCACTGTCTTTATCATTCCTAAACACTTCCCGGCGTTTCCGCACTGTCGGGAGAGGGCAAAATTTCCGCGTCCAAATTTTGGTCTCGACCAAAATTTGGACGCGGAAATGAACTTCCTGACACCTTTGGCAACTTGTCTGCAATGATGTGAGGACATCGTCAGGACATCCCTCCTTCCTTTAACACTGCCGCTTCCTCCGCAAACGCCCCTGAAAGCCTCCGCTGTGCGAGCAGCCGTATCCGGACAATTACCCCCAGGACAATTACCACCAGGACAGTGACCCCATGGACAAGTATCCTCTGACAACCCGCAACCCCCCCCCCCCCTGGATTCTGGGGTAGTTGTTCAAGGGGGCGTGGAAAGTTGTCCTGGGGATCAAATGTCGGGGGGGGGGTATCATCATTGGGGATAATCGTCGTTGCATGGGGGTAATTTTCCTGGGGGGTAATTGTCCTGGAGGGTAGTTATCCTGAAGGTAGTTGTCCTGGGGTTAATTGTCCTAGGGGGTAGTTGTCCAGGGGGTTGTTGTCCGGGGGTAGTTGTCCGGGGGTAGTTGTCCTAGAATCGCTTCGCGAATGACGGCTAGCAGGCATATGAGAAAAAAACAAAGTCCTTGCTGAAATTATAACCTTGCATTATTTCCTGATATTGTCCGAATATCTAAATTGTTGTCGGAAAACCATCCTGATTATCCTAGTCTGTGATTTTACCACTCCCGTTGTGATCCTAAATTGTGTCCGCGCTGTCCTGCTACGATCAGCATTTTCCGCGGGATTTCGCGACCTTCCGGACTGATTCCTAGGACACTCCCAGGTATGACTGCAGTCAATAAGCAGAGATTCGTAGTAATGTCCCAAGAAACGATGATTCACACACTTTTTCCGCGTCTGGCTCGGAAAGAATGCCGAAGTGACATAATTTGCTTCCGCAACCCTTCCTAATCTTGTCGGCGCTCTAGTAGACGCCAGGCATTAAGGGTAAATGTGTTCAAAGTGAAGAAAAATAGTATTGACATTTGCTACTGGAATACCAATAGAATAACCATGAGACCAGATGGGGTTAAGTCTGTTTCAAAACTTAATATAAAGGAGATTGAAAGTTTATATAAAAGGCACGAATTGTATGCCTTTCAGAAACTCAATGTGGACCTTAAGATCCAACTTTGCAAGTGAATGGTTTTGCTGGACAATTTATACATAGAAATGGGGGAAAAAGCAACACATTATTCTGGAGGACTTGCAATTTACGTTAAAAATGAGATTAAAACAGGTGTAATCTTTTTACCCAATACTTGTGGTGAATATTCATGGATCAAGCTAAAAAAGGAAGTTTTTAACCTGAGAGAAGATGTTTTTGTTTGCTTCCTTTATATAAATCCAATAAATTCAACATACTCGTAATTGAGGAAATAAAATTGACACTGCTGTTCACAAAAATAATGATCAGTGTCTCCTAATGGGTGATTTCAATGGATATACAAATACACTGACAGATTACCCATTATGCATGGGTAATGCAGCAATGAATCTCCCATGAGAATGTGAAACAGATTACCCTATTATTACCAGGAGAAACAAAGATATGAGACCTGCGAATAGTAGAGGGAAGGACGTAATGAAATTGCGTAAGATGTGCAACATGTGTATCATAAATGGAAGAGAATTAGGAGATATAACTGGAAAATTCACTCGTGACGGTATGCATGGACTGTCACCTAGCCTAATTGATTATGCAATAGCAGAAAAAGATCTGTATGAACATATTTTATTTTTTTTAAGGTTTTGCCACTGAACATTTATTCGGACCATTGCCCCATCGAACTAAAAATCAAAGCATTACTCTGCTGCGATATGCAAACTCAAAATGATCGAAATAATTTTAGCAATGTCACTGATTTGAGATGACATATCTAGCAATATAAGTTGCAGGGGCAACAGAGTAGAGAGCAATATGAAATAGCGTTGAACTCTCAACAAAATAAAGACAGCATCTTATCACTGCTGAATAAACACTATGACCATACCCAAGAAGGAATGGACAGCTGCATGCAAGAAATCACTGATTGTATCTTAAATGTAGCAGAATCAGCAATGATTCAGAAGACTAATTATAGATATCGTAAAACAAAGAGGAGAAAGAAGAAAGCTAAGGTACACAGAGACCAAGAAAGTTTAGCTCTGGGAAAAAGAGTAAAATATCTTTGTCGGCAAGTATGTAAGGAACCCTTTGATAAACAGATAAGAAATGATTACTACAAATATAGAAAACTTTACAAGAAAAGAATGAAAGACAATATCAGAATAGCAAGGAAAAAATTGTATAACCAGATGGAAAATAGTGAAAACACAAACTCAAATGAATTGTGGAATATCATAGAGGAACTTAATGAATTACATGCGTCAAGAGAACCTCTTTCTGACAAAATATCTACCACAAAATGGTATAATTACTTTCATAATCTAATGAATAAAGAACAAATACTTAATATTGAACAAAAAGAAATTGAGAAGTCTATAAAAGACGGTCCTTTTAAAAAGACATTTCGTACCTTGGATGTCTCAATCTCACCAGAAGAAGTTTTTGAATGTATAAAGAAATTAAAAAACAAAAAAGCACCTGTTTGTGATACAATTCTAAATGAAATGTTGAAAGCTGGAAAGTATCACTTTTCCCCAGTTCTGGCGAAAGTATTCAATATGATACTCATATAAGTGGCGAATTTCCTGAAAAATGGTCTGAAAGCTATATAATTCTGATATTCAAATCGGGCTCCAAAATTGACCCTGCAAATTACAGGGGAATATCTCTATCAAGCTGTATGGGAAAGCTATTTTGTGTTCTGAACATGAGACTAGTCAAATATCTCAATGAAAACACCTTGAATATTTGTAACCAAATCGGTTTTAAAGAGGGTAATAGAACAACTGATCACATCTTTGTGCGAAAGACCATAATTGAAAAACAAAAAGAGAAAGAAGAAGGTGGACAAATTTATCTGTGTTTTGTAGATCTGAAAAAAGCATTCGACAATTTTGGCGGGAAGGTCTTTTTTATAAGCTATAATGAATTAAGGAATAGGGGGAATTTTTACGATATTGTTACTGATATGTATAAAAAGTTACGAATAAGTATCAAATTGACAAATGGAATTACACCATGTTTTACAACAAATACTGGGGTCAAACAAGGCCGTACTTTAAGTCCAACATTATATTTAATTTGTACTTGAATGACCTACCTAATGATATAGGAGTGATTGGAACAGACCCAGTATCTCTCAACGGGAAACTGGTAAACAACCTGATGTTTGCTGATGATATAGTTCTGATATCAAAAACTCAAGGAGGTATAAAAACTATACTTTTCTCTCTCGTTTTCTTCTTGAAACAAAATATTGATGTACTATGTCAATGATGTTCAATAAAGTCAATTCAATTCAATTCAATTCAGTCCCACATTCGAATAAAATGTGTGTCAGAGTGCTTGTACATGTGTGTTATGTGTGAAGGTGTGTAGGTAGGTGCGTGTGGGTGTGCGGGGGTGTGTGCGGTGTGTGTTTCAAAAAACCAAGTTTAATGAGAACTTTGTAGAGAAATTTTCTTGACAGATTTAGTTTAGTAGAAATATGGAGAAAAAGAAATCCACATAATAAACAATTCACATTCAGACAAAAGTGGCCAATTATACAGAGTCGTTTAGACTATTGGTTTGGCTCTTCCAGTTTACAAAATTTTGTTAAGAATTGTGAGATTTTGACATCTATTACACCTGATCACTCTGCTGTTCTGTTGCAACAATTTTTTAAAGACACCTAACTTTGGAAAATCCTATTGGAAATTTAACAATAGTTTGTATGCAGATCAAAAATTCGTGAATAGTTTTAAAGATAAAATAAGTGAATTAGAAGAAGAATAGACATCTAAAATACCTGACAAATTAGTATTATGGGACTTTCTTAAAATGAAAATGAGGGAATATATTATTAGTTACACAAAGAAAAAGGTGAAACTTAGAAAACATGAAATTCATAAATCAGAAGAAGAAATTGAACATTTTGAAAATTGGCTTCTGAATGTAGCGTCTAGAACTGTAGTTGTTGAAATTGAGGAAAAGAAATCCAGGTTAAACAAACTTAATGACTATTCTCGACAGGGTTTAAAAATCTGATCTAGGGCTGAATATTTTGAGGAAGGAGAAAAGAAAACACAGTATTTTGAACAGTTATTAAAGTCCAATAAAAGGAAAAGTGTGATAAAGGAATTATATAATCAAGATGAAGATATAATAAAAGACCGTAAGGAAATATTAAAGGTTATGAAATCCTATTATGAAAAGTTGTATTCAAATAATGAGGCAATCAATGATCAAAATGATATACATGTATTTCTTAATGATATTCCAAAATTAAGCAAAGAAAATCGAGAGTTATGTGAAGGGAAAGTAACACTAGAAATGAATGTTTCAGTATTTTAAAAGAAATGACATTCAGTAAATCTCCAGGGAATGACGGTTCCACTGTAGAATCTTATTATACTTTTTGGTCAGTTTTGAGGGAAACCTGAGATACTGAATGAAGCACATGATAGGGGAAATTTGTCAACATCGCAAAAGCAAGGTGTAATTACATTTTTGGAAAAAGAGGGAAAGAATAAAATGTATGTTCAAAAATATAGACCGATTACGCTTCTAAATGTTGATTACAAGATATTTTCGAAGGTATTACCAACAAGAATAAAAGAGGCTTTAAGTGAGATAATCTATTATGACCAAGTAGGTTATATCAAAGATAGCAATATAGGAGAAGCTGTAAGACTAGTTTGATCAAAATATTGGATTTTTAGTCACAGTGGACTTTGAAAAGGCATTTGACTCGGTTTCTCATGATTTTTTAATTTAATATCCTAGAATTATTTGGATTCGGTCAGACGTTTCGTTTATGGGTCAATGTGCTTTACACAGATATTACTAATTGTATAATGAATGGGGGATATTCCACGGGATACTTTAACTTGAAGCGAGGAGTAAGACAGGAAGATCGATTGTCGCCATACTTGTTTCTATTAGCTTTCGAAACTTTAGCTCTGGAAATAAGGAAAGATAATGCTGTAAAGGGAGTTCAATTTGAAAATAATGAAATAAAACAAATTTTGTATGCAGATGATATTTCCCTTTTTGTGAAAGATACAAATTAAATTAATAGGCTACAATATATTTTTGAAGAATTCAGGAAAGTAAGCGGTCTTAAAATCAATAAAGGAAAAACAATCTTTTTGTGGATGGGTACGGATAGTGATAGACCTCAAATACCTTTGTTTGAAAATCTAGTTCAGCAAGTTAAAATATTGGGTATTCATTTTTCTGTAGATGTTAGAATGAAAGAAGATGTGAATTACAAAGAGATACTTAGTAAAATAAAAAGACTATTAGGTTAATGGAAAAAAAGGGATTTAACACTTATGGGTAAGATACTCTTGTTAAAAACATATGCACTGTCAAGGTTGAACTATGTCTCATCTCTTATAGTAGTCCCTCAGTGGTTGCTTAATGAGGTGGAAAAAATAACTTTTGAATTTTTATGGGCAGGAAAAGACCGTATAAAAAGGAAAGTAATGTATCAGGGCTACGCTTACGGGGGGTTGAGAATGATGAATTTTAGACTTTTTGTTAAGACACAACGTATAATGTGGTTAAAACATTTACTATATGGAGGAAAGAATGCTGGATGGAAACTGTACTTTGATTACTGTTTTCAAACAGTAGGGGGGAGATTCTTGTTTTTATGTAACTACGATACGTCCAAATTAACATTGGAAATACCTCCATTTTATTTAGAAATCCTTAAGGCTTGGCAGCTATGGGAAAATTCAGATACATGTACTCTGAAAATGAAGTGAATCCTACGATATTTATAATAACAGAAATATATGTATGAAAGGTAAAATGATTTTCGATAAAGATTTATATGATAAAGGCATATACCATGTAAACCATATTTTTGATAATGGTCATTTGAAACCTGTGGCTCATTTCCAAAATATTGGTTTAAACGTGAATCAATCGCTTCAGATTATCGAAATTGCACATGTTATACCCACTACAGTGCGTCCCCCAAAAAGTTAACAGTTGGAAAAAGTCTCCCCAAATGATAATTTCTGAATATTTTCAATAAATTTTAATTCTAGTAGATAGCTTAGGGTCCCTACTATAGAATAACTCAAAAAAATCTGACTAGTTATACGCTTGAGTGATCTAAAACCACTTTTGTAAAAGGGTGCAAAATTCAGACTTGACAAGAATTGGTGTTTGTTCTGTCTGGTATCAAGAAAGTTGAAAACCGTTTGAAATTGACAGTCGGATGAAAGTCTCCCCAATTAAATATTTCAAAATATTTTCAGTAGAATTTCATACCTGTCGTTAGCTTAGGATCTCTTCTACCAAATGACACTAAAATGTCTCATAGTATTTTTACGCCTGAGTGAGCAAAAGCCACTTTTGTAAAATGGTGCAATATCCTATTTTTTTGACAATGTTTGTTGTTATTCTGGCTGGTATGAGCCAAGTTGAGAGTCATGAAAAGACTTAGAAATTTTATATTTTGATCAATGAAAGACTATTTATGAAAGAACAAACTTTGTTCAATGTATTTTTTCTGATATATATCCCATCAAAACTTTATGGTTGAGTGAGCAAGCCAGATGAAATTAAAAGGCACACCAAAAGTAACATTTTGAAACCCTCAGCACAGTAGTAAATTGCTCACTCAAGCATAAAATGTTGATGGGATGCGTAAGGATATACAGAGAACATAACCTGTTATTTCATAAATTGTCGTTTATTGATCCTAATATGGAAATTTTTAAGCCTTTACATGACTCTCTCTTGGTGTCATTTGATAGAAGAGACCCTATAAGCAATCCACAGGTATGAAAATTTCCTAAACATATTTTCAAACATTTATTTGGGGAGAATTTTTCCAACTGTTACCTTTTTTCTGGGACGCACTGTAGTTAGAAGAACGCCACCCCTTGTGTTAAATTTCAGCAACTTGATTTGTTTGATTTTGATAAAAACCTAAACATTTCTGGTCAGATAACAATGTTTCAGGCTACAAAATCAAAGAAAATTTATGACTTTTATGTCAAAGATCTACGTGAATCATATAACTTGCAAGTAAAGGATTGTAGTAGCAAATTTTACTTAACGGATAAAGAAGTAAGTGATCTTTTCGTAATAGCAAGATGCACAACACTTATCAGAAAACAGAGAGAATTTCAGTCCATGCAATTTCACGGAGTCATATACACAAAAGTACAGCTAATGAAGTTTGGTTTTGTTGAGGACGATTTCTGTTCATTCTGTAAAAAGGACAAAGAAACCTACTTACACCTATTTTCCAATTGTGGGAAGGTCAAAGAGTTATGGCAATTTACTCTTGAACACTTTGATTTAGTTGAATGAAGGGATATGAAGTGGCGAGATATATTTTTAGGATTATCGGGCAACTCAAATAGAATTAAGTGTGTGAATATCATCATAATTTGGGTGAAATATACAATTTTTAAATCAAGGGCAGAAGGTCATTTACCTTCCAGTATCAAGATACAGAAAATTATTACGGATTTTATAGAGGAAGAAAGGGAATTAGCTACGAAAACGGGTAGGTTGTCAGTACACCTACATAAATGGGAAGAACTAAAAGTAAATATGAGTGTGAACGGATAACCTTACTGTAATTGTGTTGGGTGTGTGTGTGTGTGTGTGTGTGTGTGTGTGTGTGAGGGGGGGGGGTGTTACCGTGGTCCAGTGGTTTAAGGCGCTCAACTGGAGATGCGAGGATCGGGCGTTCAATCCCCGGCACGGCACTTATGCCCTTGAGCAAGGCATTTTATTTACAATGCTCTTTTATCGTACACCAAATAAATAAAGTGCTAAAGGCATGTTGTGCGTGTGCATGTGTGTTATTAAAAAAAATAAATGAATAAAAAAGTATGTGTGTGGGGGGGGGGAGGAGGTTTCAATGTTTTGTTTTTGGAGGGGTATAATTTGTTTTTATTGATAGATTTCATTCTTTTTCTCACTGTAGGCCTATGTAAATCAAATAAATAAAGTGCTAAAGGCATATTGTGCGTGTGCATGTGTGTTATTATAAAATAAATAAATAAATAAAAAAGTGTGTGTGTGTGGGGGGGAGGGGGCGGGAGGTTTCAATGTTTTGTTTTTGGAGGGGTATAATTTGTTTTTATTGATTGATTTCATTCTTTTTCTGACTGTAGGCCTATGTAATTTAGGATATTTTTACTTCATCATGAGTATGATTGATAACCTATGAATTGTATTGTTTTTGTATGAAGTCAGTCTGTATAAGTCAGTTTCATTTTGTAATGAAGAATTATTCTCATTATTTGAATGAAGTCAATTCAAAGGAAGATATACATGATATACATTTGTGTGCGGGATATACATGTATATACATGATATTCATGTGTATTGTTTCCCTTGTTCATGGGAGGGGGGCTATTTTATGAAAAGATTTCATTCAATTTTTTCTTTAAAGTTTGAAATTTCAGTAATTCATTTATAGAAAATGTTACATGATAGTGTACTTTATTTGTTATATGCATGTAAAAGGTGATATTAAAAAAACTTGATCACACATTAATGAACTGTTAGGAAGAGGTAGGAAGCGCGCAATTCCTTCTGAGATGATTCATGAAGGATCATCTCTGGTATCGAGTAAACAGAAGGCAGAAGCTTTTAACAAGTATTTTATAAGATTACCCACTAAAATAAGTAGAGAGATTCCTTCAGTCCCACAGTCTTTTTATGAATACTTAAAGCCAAGTAACGATAATTCATCTTTGTTTTTTAGACCAACGTCTGTATTTGAAATCACTAAATTTGCATCCTCACTTAAGTCATCAAAGTCAAGTGGGTCGGATGATATTGCCCCCCGGGTTGTCAAGGAACTTGCATTCATTTTTTTGCTGAGCCATTATGTGTTATTTTCAACAAATCATTGTCGCAAGGAATTGTGCCTGACAAGCTAAAGGTAGCCAAAATAGTTCCTGTGTATAAAAAAGATAATAATAAGAATCTGATTAATTACAGACCTATAGCGCTTTTACCAATTTTTTCTAAGGTTTTAGAAAAAATAGTCTACAAGCGTTTAAACGATTTTTTATTGAAAAGAGATGTTCTGATTCCCCAACAATTTGGTTCTCGTAAACACTTTTCTACTAGTATGGGCGTTTTTAACTTGTTGGATACTATCATAAAATCATTTGATGATGGACATTTTTGCCTTGGAATTTTTCTAGACTTGTCAAAGGAATTTGACACCATAGACCACACCATCCTTTTGAGTAAACTTGAACACTATGGAGTGCGAGGAACAGCATTATTATGGTTTAAAAACTACTTACTTAACCGCTCACAACATGTAGTGGTTGATGGTGTCAAATCGCAATCTGGTTCTATTCAGTATGGTGTGCCACAAGGGTCAGTGCTTGGTCCATTGTTATTTTTAATATATATCAATGATATCATTAACTCATCAAAAATATTTTCGTATTCACTATTTGCTGACGACACTAGTTTACTACTCTCTCATAAAAACATTGTTACTCTAATGACGGTTGCAAATGCTGAAATTAAAAAATTATTTGCTTGGTTTTGATGTAATAAGCTATTGCTAAATGTTCAAAAGACTAAATGTATTGTTTTTCGATCTAGAGGTAAAATTATTCCGAATGATATTGATACTCTAAACATCGGGGGACACAGTGTTGTCCGTAGTGAAAATGTTCAATTCCTTGGAGTTATTATCGATGAGCATCTGACTTGGAAACCCCATGTAGAATCTGTTTGCACCAAGGTTTCTCGAAGTGTAGGTGTTATATGTAGATAAAGATATATATTGCAAGAGAGGATTTTAAGAACTTTATACAATAGCATTGTTCTTCCTTACATGACTTATTGCAATGTTGCATGGGGCAATACATTTAAGACTCACATTGATAGATTGAAGGTATTACAAAAGAAAGTAATAAGGCTTGTCACTAATTCCAACTTCCGACAGCCGAGTAAGCCATTATTCCTTCAGTTAAAGTTACTGCCATTTGATGAATTAGTATCGTTTAATTGTTTGGTTTTTGTGTTTAAACTGAAGTCTTGTCCGCAATTTTGCCAATTAAAAGAATTATTTGCCCTTAACTCACGGATTCATAATTACAACACGCGTCAAAGAAACCTCTTCCATCGTCCTCATGTAAGGACTACTGTTTCTTTGAATTCTTTCCGAACCACTTGTATTAAAGAGTGGAACCAACTACCTGTTGATATTAGGAACAGCACAACATTCTCTAGGTTCAAAGTTCAGTGTAAAAAATACCTATTAGACAATTTGAAATGAATTAGTTAAGCTAATGTGAAACATTTAATTGATGTTATGTAGATTGGCCAGCCTACTTTAGTTTTGAGTGCTCTGTGTGGTGTGGATGTGTATGGGGTGTGAGGGTGTGGGGTGTGTGTGTGTGGGTGTGTGTGTGTGTTTATGGTCTCCTTTTTGTAGGTTTATCTTTTCCCATTGTATATACATTACTATTTGTTGTGATTTATACTTGCCATGTCGTAGTGTTAGTGTGTGAACACTAATTTATTTGTACCTTATATAGGGCCCCACTCACAAGCCCTGCTTCTTTCGGGGTCCTAAAAACCATGTAAATTTTTTGTATCAGCGATTGTATTATCTTGATGTTTGGTTTTTGAATAAATTGACATTCATTCATTCAATTGACATGTACTTTCACTGATTATGATTTATGTATAATAATCGAGTGGAATCAAAATAAAGATCACTGAAAAAAAAAGTGTGTGTTATGAAAAGAAAAAAAAGCTTTTGTGTGGGTGTGTGTGTGTGTGTGTGTGTGTGTGTCCGTTCGTGTCTGTTCTCCACTTCTCTCTCTCTCTCTCTGTCTGTCTTACTCTTTATTTTCCTCTCTCTCTCTCTCTCTCTCTCTCTCTTTCTCTCTCTCTCTCTTTCTCTCTCTATCATGTCTACCTAACTGCCAGTTGAAAAACGTCAAACAAAAGGCATGGGCTAACTGTTTATACTCACTATCATTTATTCTAATACATACAAGACGAAATAAAATAAGAAATTTACATTCATGCTTCCCCTTCTAGAGGCAGTAAACAAGGGCATAACTGTAACGTTCATTGTCTTCAGAATAACTTGTCATTACACCACTTTGACCCAGATGTCGCCATGATGTTATCGAAGTTATTTAACTCAATCGCTATAGTACACTAAACACGAGCAACATTCATAATCTGAACCATGGAAATGTGAACGCTTTAAAAGTCGTTACTTGATATTATTAGAATACCAGACTTGTATGTAAAGAAACCAATATACACTACTACGCAAGAAGCCTAGAAGTTACAATGAATATTTCACTTATTATATAGCTTCAATCAACTAGATAACATGCGGTTGGGCAGAAAAATCAAATATACTTTTATTATTCATGCCTTGATTGGTTGACTGCTAATAATCTTGCGTTGGCGCATTTTTTAAAGGTCAATTCCAAACGGAAACAGCTTTACCAACATTAATATCATCGCACTTTTTAATGTCTGTTTTGATTAAAAATAAAGAAAAACAGAAGAAAAACTTTAAAGTTAAAAAATACATTTTTGAAAACATTTGCGCATAACAAAGTCGTCTGAAGTAAACTTTAGACGAAGAAAAAAAGAATAGATGAAGGGAGAGAATGGAGAAATTGGGCACCTAATTTTCACTTTTTATTCGTTTATTTCAGTTTAAGCAATCATATAATATACAAATATTGTCTACGCTGAGGGGCATAGATAAAATTATTTCCCGAGGTAAAGGTGAAACTCTGCTATGTCCGAGACGATGTATATGGGTAGAGTACAGTCTCCAGATCACCCACTGTTATAGTTTAACCGTTACCTTAGAAATTAGCATCAGTTTTATACAGCAGTCCGCGTGTGATCCTATAAAGGGGAATTTGGGTAAAATGATGCCTCTCAAAATAGGAATGATTACAGATCAAAGAGTTTGGGGTAGTTTTACTGTGCGTTACAAATGTTAACTCTATGTGCACATATCACTTCCTTGTGTTTTAAGCTTTAAAAAAACTATTTCCCGGGCAATAATTTTTTTCTGTTGCCCGGTGACGGTAGCAGTCAATAGCCATGCTCACTGTCTTGACTAATCAGAGGCTTAGAGTCATGATTTTGCAGTCAAAATAGAAGATGTACATCAGTTATCTAATAATGATGGATTCATTTATCTAAGCCCCTATTTGTTATTAACTGAATTTGATTGAAAATTAATGTTACTTCATCGTAAGAAAATGTATTTTTGAATTATTTCAGTAGACCTTTTTTTTTATTTATGGGTTTTTAATATGATTTCTAAAAAATAACTTTGCAATTTATGTCTTGATTTATCACGATACTGGTCACCTTCCTTAAACTCGTGAATACAAACTGCCGGCGGATTTGATGATAAATGATGCGCTATATTTCTGCTAGAATATTTTGGAGAAGGGAATGTCCGTCATAAAAGATTTAGATTACCAATAGCGAAATTATCCCATGATTTTGAAATTTTGCTGTAAAGGGAATATAATGTCCTCGATTTACAAATTTCAATAAAACGACTGATTTTATTGATTGACTATAGAAATTTTAAGTGAGGGATATGACAGCCCAGCCCCCCCCCCCCTCCCTGTATGAAACTCCTTTCTAGTTACGAAGCAACATATTCAATGTCCAGAAGGTCACCACACAGACAGTCATTATACTCGTTATCCCATTGGTTGTGGCGGAATTACAGAGGTTGTTAGGGCAGAAACACGCCTCGCCTTGCATGCTGCTAACTCGACCCCCATACTCAGCGACCACGTTCTCGGTCTGTTGGCGGACTTCGTCGATGTTTGGAAGCTGAGAGAAGTCCCGACATCCATCAGTTAGCATCTTACCACCACAGCCAAGGATTAGGTAATCCACATCCATGCTTGATATGCTAGCTGTGGGAAATAAGAATTATAATTCGAGGATTTAATATGTATATATATATGTATACATATATATATATATATATATATATATATATATATATATATATATATATTATTATATATAGGACTCAAGTCACCCGAGACACACAAGTAAATAATGAATCAACATGAATACAAATAAACTATCAAATATTATACTTTGGGTGAAAGAAGAAAAAGGACGTTGATATGATTTTGAATTATGCACTTTTTGCTATTTACAAAGGTTTTGTTGGAAAGGAACTGAAAAAGAAAATAGCAAAAAAGAGACTTCTGAATATTTTGCATTATTTAGTGTATAACTACACAGAAATAGAAACAAATGACTCGAATGTAAAAAAACAATTTGGAAAAAAAAAAATGTATGTATATTATTGAAGAAATTAAAAAATAAAGAAGACCAGAAATGGTTATTTTAGACACAAAAAAATCAAATATTATACTTGTACACGTATATATATTGATAAATATAATTAAAATAGACTTATTAATGATATCATCTCAATTCTGGTGTGTGTTTGTTTGTTTTATGGTTGTTGTTTGTTTTTTTTTTTTTCTTCTTCTTCTTCTTCTTCTTCTTCTTCTTCTTCTTCTTCTTCTTCTTCTTCTTCTTCTTCTTCTTCTTCTTCTTCTTCTTCTTCTTTTCTTTTTATTTTTCTGGGGGAGGTGGTATTAATGTCGTATTTTTTTCAGCACAAAAAGAATATGAAAACCCTTTTTTCTTCTTTGGCGAGTCAGATTATTTTTGGGGGGGGAATTTTGCCCTCCCCCTACAAAATTTTGCAGGAGGGTAAGGATATAAGGCACGGATAACGGTGGGACATACATAAAGTATCATAACGACATGGGAGGGAGAATGGTGAGGTGACCGGTCAGGGGACCTCCTAGAAAATAAAATTTCATTTTGCATTACCACGTCTTCAAATGTTATGACGGACCTTTTCTGTATAGTGTCACCATGTTAAAGCAACCATATTATGCACTGCCCCTCTCCCGCCCCCATTCACTGAGTAATATTAAGAGACACCATCAGATGGAATTATCTTCATTTGTCATTCGCCACTTTGAATCATCGAATGAACAGAGGGAGCTACTGAATTGTGAAAACTCAATACTTTGATTGTGTTCAGACGGAGTGCTTGTGTTTTCTGTCCTAACACTGCCATCTAATTGAATAAACTATATGACCGGTATGCATAAACGTATACTAACTTTAATCCAGGCATGCCAGCTTTAAGCCCCAACTAAATGGGTATAGAGCAAAGAGTAGACTCTTTGCTCTATCTTCATTCCATAAAATAACACAATTCTGCAACAAAATGAACAAACAAAAATCACTTTCTCTTTTCATTTCATGACTTGATACACTTCGTTTAATCATTCTGTTATAGAATTACATTAAGTCATATAGGATCGAAAGGATTACATTTGGTGCTCCATTGAACAAACAAGGTTTAACTCCGTCTTTAATATGTAGTCTATTTTAGCGATACCAATGAGGCCTTTACATCCAAAAAGAGATCTTTTCATATATTGTCTCCGAAATCACAACAAAGTGAATGTGAACTCTAGAATTCAATTGATATGACATAATATAAAAATATTATTTTACCATCAACTCACCTTGCTGGAAGTTGTAATTCACTGTGAAATTTTGTGTGAAGCACTTTCCTGTACAGTCCATGGTCGGCGTTTGAGGACCGATATCAGAACAACTTGATATGGGATATTCACTTGCTCTCTGTGCGAGGAGTGAGTTTGAGCCAAGCCCGAAGCATTGGTAACATTTCTTCTGACCATTCACTAGATAAAAGAGAGAGGTTATGATAATAGTAACAAAAATAATAATATTAATAATAATAATAATAATAATAATAATAATAATAATAATAATAATAATAATAATAATAGTAATAATTATAGTAATAATAATAATAGTAATAATAATAATAATAATAATGATGATGATGATAATAATGATAATAATTATAATAACAAATAATAATAATAATAATGATGATGATGATAATAATGATAATAATTATAATAACAAATAATAATTATAATAATAATAATAATAATAATAATAACAGTAATAATAACAATGATAATGATAATAATTATAAGAATCATAATAACAAATAATAATAATAATAATAACAATGATGATAATGATAATTATGATAATTATAAAAAAAAAAATAATGATAATAATGATAATAATAATAATGATAATAATAATAATAGTAATATTTTAGTGATAAGAAGAAGAAGAAGAAGAAAAATATGAAGAGGAAGAACAACAACATGAATAAGAAGAAGAATAATTTAGCACATATACCATTATAAGGTGCTCAAGAAATTCAAGGGAAGTTTTTCCCATCAGGTACATATACAGTGTGGCCCAGAAAAAAAACGAAACCCTAAAACAAAGGGATATTGTGACCATACTATGTGCTCTATGACAATAATTATCTATTTTCAATAAACTAAAATTATGCTTTTTAATGATACCTTGATAGCATCCATCCATACATGCTTTAACGAGCAGCATTATTTTGAAAATGACATGTCAAAACTAAGTTGTACCTGATTTGGGTAAAACTGTGAAAATGTTAGGATCCCAGGCGAACATGACCCAAATGAAACATGACTTTTAAAACCCTATGAGAAGACTCTTTTCATGTACTTCTTTCAATAATGAGGGTAAGGATAATGCCCTCATCATAAAATAAAGGATGGTCAATGTTTTGTCGATGTTGGGGGTAAAGAAAAGGCATGTTTTGTATTGAAATGGTACCTGCAATATTGATTTTGAAAATTGCCACCAATGGAAATTGGTACTGACCCGTGTTTTATGAATTTCTAACTAAATACATGTCATCATACGTAGGAATTTCACGCATCATATCTCTTAAAGCTGATATTTCCCATACGTCATGTTCGCATGTGATACTAACGTTTTCACGGTTTTGACCCAAATCTGGCACAACTGAGTTTTTACATGCCATCTTCAAAATGCTGCTGCTCGGTAAAGCATGTACGAAAGCATGCCATTAACGTATCATTTAAAAGCATAATACTTCTACTGTTTGGAAAATAGATAATTATTGTCATAGAGCACATAGCGTGGTTTAAGGTGTTTTTTTTTTTTTTTTTTTTTTTTTTTTTTTTTTTTGTCTGGGACTCACGGTATATACTTCACCTGGATGGAGAGTGGCATGATTCATGATAAACAAAGATTTTGTTATTCTAATAATACAGATTATACACTCTATAAGGAGTCATAAGTATTTAGTAAAAATTGCCCAACATAAAGGTTATTATGTGAGTGACCACCTTGGGGCAATTATGTACCCAACTTCGGTGAGTTTTACTTAAAGTGACTTGGTAACTTTGTAGAGGCTGAATAAAATCTGAGCTGCCTGGCCTTACATGCTATGAGTGTATGTAATACGGTGTAAAAATGAAGCCCAGGAAAAAAAAAGCACTTCAAAATCATCATGTGCTTCACAAAAGTAAACATATGCAAGTGACCGGAAATGCCAGATTCATTTCCCCCCATAGACTCAGTGTTAGCCTAAAGCGTATAGCCATACGCTTTCGTAAATGGGAGTATTCAGTCATAGAAATCTTAATAATAGCATTATATATTTGAAATATTTCTATGCCTGGCTATTTATTTATCCTTCTGAACATCATTATTCAAGACAGATATCAAATTTCAACAATTTATTAGATCAAGCCTCCACAAAGTTACCGCACCCCTTTAATTTGTGGTATAAAAACGATCAGCATGTTTCAAAACATTACCATTTGGCTAGTTAAGCATAAAATTGCCCAAAGTTGGTCGGACGCATATTTCCTTCATGTTAGGTAATTTTTTGCCAGTATTTTCAAGAGTGATAAACGTATGTGAATAGTTCAGCACTGCTTGGAATGGTTTGAGGGGATCTATCGGCATGTCTCTCAAAGTCAAGTTGTGTAGCTATCCCCGCTCCTTAGAGGGACACGGGTAAAAGATATGTCAGAGGAAGGATAAGGAGAGGCGAAATCATTTCATGACTCATAACACGGATGTTGTTGACGTGTCTGAGGAAAAGGGTATATATAATCAACATGGTGATTACTAGGCAACATCTTGATCTCAATCAGTGTTGAAGAAGAAATACAAGTATTTTCGTGTACAGTGCATGGCGTATCTATGGGGGTACGGAGGCACACCCCCCCCCCACCTCCTCCCCCTCCCCCATCAAAATGGAGAAAACAGAAGGAGAGAAAGAAAAAAGAGAAAAAGGAGAGAGAAAGATAGAGATAGAGAACGAAGGTGAGAGTGGAGTAACGTGAAAAAAAATACCTTTGGACCCAATTACCTCAGCACCCATTTTAACTGGAATTTTACCTATCTAGTAAGACCGGTGACCAAAGAAAAAACTTTAACAAATCTTTACTACATTTTTAAAATCACGTTTTAAAAACACGTTTAAAGAATCGTCTGAGGTGTTCGATTGAAGATTGAAATCTTTCGGTGAATACGTGTAAAAAGTCTTTTCCACTGGTTTTCTACGCCATTTATGCAAACGATCTTTGACAAATAGTTGTCATCTATAAAATATAATTTTAAAGAGTAATACTTCATAAGTTTGAATTGATTTTACATTCTATAGCTTCATACATGTTGATTATTTGTGGCAACATATATCGAAAATAGCTGCCCGATTACAGACCTGCATTTCTGACAAATATTTATCATCTATATCATTTCTCACAAATCTATATCGGTGTACAGGAATAAGGATCATAAGGCGGAGTCGTATTTTTAAAGTTAATAATTATCATTAAAGAAAAGTATGACTCTTTTACAGCATGCCATCGCACACTTTAAATCCAGCGTGAAAAGATATGTGTGTCAGTGTGTATCAGCTACTTGTAACTGTTAAGGCGTTACACATAACATTTAAAAAGCCAGTTAATGTCCTTATTATTATCATCATCAATCGCATACTCACCAGAACAAACGACGAAGATCAATAGAATAAGGGCGGTTTGGCGTGCAGTTCTTACGGCCCCTGATAATAAAGATAATAAAACGAAGTAACATCCTAATTGTTTAAAGAAGCATTTCAATTATCAGTCCAAGTACATGTCATGTCTACATTAAAAAAAGAAATGTTTGAATGAACGTTAATCAAAAATCTTTCATCCTCGTTGAATGAACCAGATTATAGACTTTTTTTCAACAGACATTGTGTTTGGAATCAACTATTTTCCCCCTCTTTCACAATTTTTCATAAATAATGTTTCAAAACCATTAATCCGTTTTGCAACGCCGTTTTCAAAGAATTTGTTAACCATTAAAATATATGACACTATTCTTTCACACGAACATCAAATCATACCTCAGAATATCAGGGAAGGGAGAGGAATTTCAAGGACCTATTTAACACCGGCTGCTTGTGACTCTTCATTATTCCTCGATTTTATCATTAAAACGGAATCATTTGGAAGGAGCTAATAAGATATAGGAAATAAGATATTTTGCCCCTCCCCTTGCCTTCAAATGGCTTAACAAAGTAAGTGATGTGACTATGTGAACTAACTAGCTTGTATGAGGGATTAGACCGGGTAACCATTGAGGAACATGTCTGCCCCCTTCCCTTTCCTCAAGTGATAACAAACTGCACATCCGCTCCTCAATTGCTTTAGGATCTATATTGAGAGAAGAAGCAAGGGGCTGTTTAGAGCTCATGGCAGGCATGACACATCAACCGCTGCCAACTTGATTTAAGCTAGAATATTTTCAAGTTCTCGCGTGGGTTGTCTCCTCTAACAATTTCGGCAGCCATATTGGATCATTGAAGCAATCTAGCGATGAGTGACAAATAAACCATGAATACACTCTAATATTAATTTTTACAGAATTGAGCTGTCCAAATGTCTCATTGCATGTCAGCTAGAACCCCCTTGTATATAAAGATATCGATCATCATCATAAGAAACAGAAGCACTTAAAGATATCCATAACAAGTTATTGTCTGTCGAACCGAATACGCGTACTATTTTACTCGAGTTAGGTCGTTTTCTTAATTATTGTGAATATGCTTTACTTTAAAAATACAATGTTGTTTTGTTTTGGGGTTTTTTTCTTCTTCTTATAGAAGCGACATTCTCTTATCGTTAATTTAAGAAGGATAATTATTACAAGTGTGGGTGTCCATGTTATTTTAAGATTATGACCCACATTGAAAATAAAAGTTGTTTTTTTAAACTCTCTATTCCATTTGGACTAGACAAACTTTTGACGCCCCTAGTTTCATCCATGATTAATTTCAAAGAGCTAAAAAATAACAAGTTTTCAATCAGAAGAAAAATAGTTATCTATTTTAAATGCTTGGAAGACTATTTATATACCCGTAGTGGTGTAAACATTATTTTGCCTAAAGTACAACAATAACATGAACGAATATTAAACAGAAATCCTGTTGATTATAATACTGTTGTAAACGATCAATTTGTCTATACAATGACAACTTTGATAATAATGACGCCTTGCGTTATATTACAAAGAAAAATGAAGAAGAAAAACTCACCCATGGTGTCCAAAAAGGGTATACAAATTTGTGAGAAACGAAACTAAATGACGAAGAAACAGACCAAGATAATTCAGCTTCTTTGTAAATTGTTCCTGTATCACACCCTGAAGAAACACTTCAAAGAGAACTTGACATCCTAACCACTTACGCTCTCTGAGATTTTAGGATCTTAACATCTGTCGGTGAAGTACTCATTATGAGGACTAACCAGATACTTGACACTAGGGACGCCCCACAGACTTTGACTACAGAGTAAGTCATATCTTGAAAATATTTGATATTTTGCTTTTAATTGAAAGAGTCTGGTCTACTGATAAGACTGTACCATTCATTCGTTTTTAGTCCAAGCTTTTGCGAAGAGGGAGGTAAAAACGACCCCTGGATCAATACTGACTTTGACAGCAATCATGCATTTACGACTAGTGCATGTTCGATGCTGTTCTACATAATTATACGAGAACTTTACCTCCTGTATATGGGGGAAAGACAAAACGAAAGGGGAGGGAGGGGGTAAGATAGTCGAAAGAAGAAGAAGAAGAAGAAGAAAGAAGAAAGAAGAAGAAGAAGAAGAAGAAGAAAAGAAGAAGAAGAAGAAGAAGAGAAGAAGAAGAAGAAGAAGAAGAAGAAGAAGAAGAAGAAGAAGAAGAAGAAGAAGAAGAAGAAGAAGAAGAAGAAGAAGAAGAAGAAGAAGAAAAAGAGAGAGAGAGAGAGAGATTAGGGAACGGGGGGTGGCTTTGAGCAAAGAGTTTAAATACGAAGAGTGCTCAGTCCCGAAATAAAGCACGCGTATATATTGTGGTACATGTCGATCGGCCGAGAGGGAAGATTATAGTCTTTATCAAGATGTTTGTATTTTTTATTTCCTTTATTTTTTTCTTCTTTTTCTGTACATCGCTTTTGGTAAAGCCGTAAAGGGCATAATCTTGACATTGTCCCTTCAAATACAAACTTATGTCCCAAAACAGATAGGAATCAACATACTCTAACTGCACCATGGAGGAGAGGGAGAGAGTTGGGAGGGGGAGCTAGGAGAGATGTTTGTATTTTTGTTAAAGTTATTTGCTGTGAAATTTTTATTAATATTTATGTGATTGGGGGGGGGGGGGAATGGTCCAAACATGTTCCCTGATATTAAGCCCTATATGAGCAAACACTGCGATATCTGACGGGAATGTCGAGAAAAGTAAAAAAAAATAAAAATAAATAAATGAATAAAATGCTATCTTTATTTTTCCAAATCAGAATATTTCATTTGATATCATGCTTTATGTAAATTTTAGGGATTAAAGACGTATAATGTAAATCTATGGCCTTATGTTAAAAGTCAAGACAGAAAAGGCTTTATTAAAATGAGATTGCGTGCGAGCAATTCCTTAAATACATAGATTAATTAAGAGTGGCGTATCCAAGATTCTCTTATTTTTATTGGTGGCGTATCCAGGAATGCACGTGCCCTACGTGCCAGCCAAAACCAAATCTGACATATCTTATAGTTACACATCGAATGAAAGGAGTTGTGTGCCCCCCCCCCCCCTCTCCCGGCACAGAAAGAACATGAAAAATGTGACTTTATTTTCCTTGCTTGTCTGAAAATTCAGAATAGACAGCATCTGATGATTTTTTGTTCGTCAGGTGTGAGCCCCCCCCCCTGCATTCCTGGATACTCTACCAAATATAAATAATTTACAGTAAGTTATTTGTAATATTCTGCTATAGCAGTTTGAGACGACAGGCGAAGAAAACAGTATAGGGCTATTTTGAATTGAATTAACTAGTAACCAACAATAGCAGCTGATGATATAATTTATTTATTACCAGTCCTATTCTGTCTTTGTAGGAATATCCCATTCCTTTTGCCCCATCCCCCTTTGTCTCTCTCTCTCTCTCTTTCTCCCTTCCCTCCCCCTCTCAAAGGCTTTCATTTTCTAATAATCTCTTATTCTCTTATTCTCTCTTACAACCGATCTATAAAAATGACTCCAATAGAAATGAGGACAAAATAATGATCTCTTATTGTTTTTTTTTTTCCTTCAATGGTTCAATTTAATGAGATCGACCACCAACACCATGCAATCCCATTCTTCACATCCATGACAGAATAGCAGGCGCTGATCCGGGGGGGGGGGGGGCGAATCGACCGCGCCCCCTTTTTGGAACCCAACTGGCATACCTTAAGTACACAATTTAAAAAAAAATTGCCTCTTTAATTGTGTACTTTTCGGCTCTGTGCCCCCTCCTCTACAAAATCCTGGATCCGCCCCTGAATTATAGGAATTACATTCTTTTGAACTACAAACTACAGGTATACACGGACTCTGGCCTAAAATGTAAATAAACTGGATAGAGCACCATTAGTTTGGGAGCCTACGAGGCTAACAATGTTGGTCTATTAACCCTCCGAGAAAACTTGTAAAAAAGCCCACCCCGCAAGACTGACGTGACAGTCCGGGCATTAGGGGGGCACAATCCCGGCCATGCCCCTCCCCTTTTTAAAAGAAAGTCATACATCATTGTGTTCCGGGCCCTTTTTTTTATTATTGTTTTGGAGGGCCGGCGAGAAGGAAAAAAAAAATCTTTTCACCCCTCTCACCTCCCCCCCCCCCCCCCCCCCCCCACGGAGCAACTTTTGGAGGAATGGTGAGAAGAAAAAATACGAATCTCCTTCTAGCAGTTCCAAAAAGTTGACAGCCCTGCATTTGTGCCCCCCCCCCCCACTTTTTTTTTTTTTTTACTACATCCTGCATTCGCCCCTGTCATGGACTGTCAGTGTCAGACTCATATCCATAATAGGGTTCAGAGGCCCTCTCCCACTACATTGTGTCGTCTCGTTGGCTGAAGCCAATTAGTAAACGACGATCAGCAAGTAAAAAACTTTGATGAGCGAAGTTTGAGGAGAACACCTTTGGCAAACTGACAGAGTTCCATCGGCAACGTCACCACCTCGATCGGTATCGCAGAGGGGTAGACCTAGCCTAGCTAGAGCTAGACACCTTGTCGGTCGCTATTCAGCTCAGCTATATTCGTGATTGGCATGATCTCACATCAATCATTTTGGCTAAGCGTAATTCGGTGGTAGAACATTGATTATATGAAATTATGAATTTAATTGCCTCTGGTACATTAGAAATATAATAGTGAACTGAATTTAGTGAGAGTTTCTTCTAATACCGGCTAGGCTGGGCCCCTGGGCGGGCGGACATACGTCTGCTACATGGTCGTCTGCTAGCGCACGATCTTATTGAATGTCGTTTTTGTTTTTGTTTTTAAGAATCTTTTATTACTTCCTTTTTCAAAATAACATTTTCGCAATAATCAAGGTAAAATATACAAACAAATATATTCACATGCAGTATCATTGTGCCAAATTACATAATAATAAGTAACCATAATATTTTACATGCATGTATTAAATAGTAAATTATGCAATATATGGAAGTCTTTGTGATAAAAAAGGGGGAAAATATAAAAAGAAGATGAAAAGGAAGAAAATGAGAGAAAAAAAAAAAGAAAAGAAAAAGAAAGAAAAAAAAAAAAAGGCCCCCCCCCCCCCCCCCATTGTGTCCGTTGTTCCGCCTCAGATTTTAAAAAACTACAGTTCAGAATTTTCTTCATGATTTTGATGTTATTAAGCACGCTTAGCTCCCCATGTCCATCTCTTCGTCCCGGAAATCAAAATGTTCCCATTTTCTAAGGTGTAATGAGAGGGTACCTCTCTCCAAAGCCAATTTTTCTCTTCTAATCGATTGTCTGACATCATTGCTTTAATTTCTTTTTCGGTCGGAGGTGTCGCTCTTTTCCTACATTGGAAAGTCATATATTTAACTAATAGAATAAGATGATTTACTAAATTTTCTCTCCCCACATTTTCCATATTAATTCCTAAATAAATTTTCTCCCAGTTCAAATCTTTCAAAATAGGATACTTGAATTCAATGCTAACCTTTTCCCATATATTTTGAATGTGAACACACTCGTAAAAAACATGACTATATGTTTCCTCTTCTTTCTTACAAAAGGAACAACAATTGTTTGAAACTACACCAAAACGATACAAATGATGGTTTGTATAAATAATGCTATGTAACATTTTGAATTGAAATTCTCGTAGCTTGCTATTAAGAGTACATTTCCTTAAATTAGTAAATGCTCTTTCTGCACATATAATGGGTATATTAAACGAATCTTTCAACTTATTCAGAACAGATGAATTTTCAGATTTGTTATCAAGTAACTGTAGGTATAATCTTTTTGATGGGATTTCACTTAAGGGTATTACTCTGTCACCCAATACAAAGTTGATTTCTCCCTTATCTAATCCTATTTTCTCCTCTTCTTTTCTCACCATTTTTTTCTTCCAACTATCTGGGATCATTCCAAAAATATATTTTATTCGTGATATGTTCCATGTAAACAAACCTTTTCTGATGAAATAATCATCCGATCTTAATCTACCATTCTTTTCAATAATGTGCTCCAGTCGAAATATGCCTTTTGCAAATAGGCTATGATCAAATATACTAGAACCACGAAAAATTATATACTTATTATTAAAAAGGAGTTCCTTTCCTTTAAAATCATCATACTTCTCTCTTAAATATCCTACTTCTAACCACGTATCTAATAACTCTGAATAAAAAAAAAGGTAGATCTATCCTTAACATTCCAACAAAGTAATTGCATTGAAAAAATAAATTTTCCTCCATAAAGGTGCATTGCATATTCAAAATATTGTTTCCATTTCATTCGTTGATCTCCCATTAAGAGTCTCACGTGATCGATACTACACGCCCACATTACGTCATCAATAACAACAAACGGTTTCACGTGTTATATGACAAATTATTTTTTGGGGTCAAAAGCATGCATATTCCCGGGGATTTATGCGGGGTTTAAATGACTCATCGAGCCTTAATTATACACTTTCAGAGCTTTAAATTTCATGTAAATTACATTTTTCATAATTTCAAATAAATACTAGGGGAATTAAAGTCATTTCAAAATCCCTCTTTTCATGTGTTAACCTATGGGAGCTGGAAGGCCAAAAGCATGCATATTCCCGGGGATTTATGGGGGGTTTACTGGACTCATTGAGCCTTAATTATACACTTTCATAGCTTTAAATTTCATGTAAATTACATTTTTCATAATTTCAAATAAATACTAGGGGAATTAAAATCATTTCAAAATCCCTCTTTTCATGTGTTAACCTATGGGAGCTGGAAGGCCAAAAGCATGCATATTCCCGGGGATTTATGGGGGGTTTACTGGACTCATTGAGCCTTAATTATACATTTTCAGAGCTTTAAATTTCATGTAACCCACAGTTTTTATATTTTCAAATAAAAACTATGGGAATTATAAACATCCTAATATTCCTTGTTTTCGCGTGTAAACCTATGGCAGGCGAGACTGTTTTGGTCAAAAGCATGCATATTCCCGGGGATTTATGTGGGGTCTTTTCAATATTTTGAGCCTTCAGTAAGCTTGTTCAAAGCCTCAAATTACATATAAATCACAGTTTGTATATTTTCAAATAAAAACTATGGGAATTATAATCATCCTAAAATTCCTTGTTTTCGCGTGTAAACCTATGGCAGGCGAGACTTTTTGGGGGTCAAAAGCATGCATATTCCCTGGGATTTATGCGGGGTCTGTTCGACTAGTTGAGACTTAATCATACATTTTCAGAGTTTTAAATTTTATTTAAGTCACATTTTTCAAAATTTTAATCTAATTCTGGGGGAATTATAATCATTCAAAAATCCCTGTTTTTGCGTGTTAACCTATGGGAGCTGGAAGGCCAAAAGCATGCATATTCCCGGGGATTTATGTGGGGTCCCTTCCACTTTTTGAGCCATCATTAATCTTGTTCAGAGTCTCAAATTACATGTAAGCCACATTTACATGAAATTCAAGGAAATACCAGAGGAACTATAATCATTCTTAAAATCCATGTTTTCACGTGTTAACCCTATGGCAGATGATTATGTCAAAAAGCAGGCATGATCCCGGGGATTCATAGTGGCATTTATTGATAATAAAGGTTCAATAAATGTTTTTTGAACTATCCATCCTTTCTCTCATGCAAAAATCAGACTTGAAAAAGATAGAGTAAGATATGAAATATCAAGAAAAAATGAGACATCTTTTCACGTGTTATACCTATGGCGAACGTATTTTTCCGAGTCTATTTTAACACAGCAATTTACGTCTGCCGAATGTACTACGGAAGTAGGTGAGAGTAATCTGTCTTGATACTATTAAAAGTCTTTGTTTTGAGCTCCATGTTTTCTACATTGCATTGCACACAAACCGCTCTCATCTAACCTACAATAATGTGATTTTTTGATGCTCTAATTTGACACTTTTACTCAATACTGTCTCATATTACATAAAATAGGACCTCAATACTCTCAAGTGATTACTCAAATTGCTTAACGTTGCCTACAAGCTATTTTAGTGTTAGTGTTTAGTGTTTTAGGTTATTTTAGTGCGTTCGCAAAGCTCCGCAAGCAGCCGACGCTTCCCGAACAACGCTAGGCTAGGCTTCGCTATCATACAAGTAATTCTGGTCCCCATTCGCTCACGAGTTAAATCGAAAGTAATCAAAAAATCATATTTTGAAAACGTTGTGGTGGAATTCGTTATGATATTCAGAGTAGAGACAAAGTATAAAAATCTCCTGAATGAGGTGCTTTATTTGGACATTTTTCAGGCGATGACAAAATTTATGAAGGCTGATACACGGCTAAACATAACTCTCGCCGAATCGCAGGCTGAAATAGTGGAAATACACTGAGATGATTATAAACCCTTTAAAAGAACACAAAGACAAGCTTAATATGAGGGGTAAAATCCAAAAACATTGTGACTACCATTACAGAGGACAGATACTCGATTTTATATGAACTTCTTTAATCAATTTTTATCATATTAACTTTGCTCCGCCTCACTAGAATGCATTGCGAGCGGTAGGGCACACCTGTAATTATTTCCCCATGTAGGCTCATGTGTTAAAAATGAAAAATAAAAAAAAAAATCATGAAAAATAAGTGCTAGCAATGGCACCATTCAAACTTGTGTCTTGACTAGTTCATACAATTTCCTTGACTTCCTGAAAATATAAAGGGGTGTTTTTCAGCATATTTCTCTCTACAGTGGCTGCAACTTAGACTATCCACAAACCTGGTCTATTAAAAGAAAGAATGCCGAGTGAGGTTTTTTTTTTTTTTTTTTAATGTGATTTGTCCCCACATAACGTTGTATCGACATTTTCCCACTAAAGCCTGGTCGGTGGAATGTAACAATACACAACACCCAGGGCGTTACTGAGTATGCTAGTGTTGCAGTAACATCTAAACCAAGTACAGAGGAATACACGCCAGTCACTGTCAGTGTTCTACTAGGATCTCGTGTAAGTTTATAGACCTATGTCTGAGCAAGGAGTTCTGTGATAACTCCTTGGTCTGAGATTTATTCCTTGTTCAACATTAAAGGTATGATATGCATAAATGTATTTTGCGATGAAATCCACCCATTCGCATTTAGGGAAATGTTTGAGTTACACTTACCCCGCCATGCCCTGTAAATGTATAGATGTTAATTGTTTTGAATGCACGTAGCTTGGAGTAAGCTAATTTTACCAACCAATACTTCTGATTGGGTTAGACGTATTGAGTAGCCTGCTTTTTTCCAAACATCTTTAACTGAATATTCTTTTTCCAAACATTTTTATTTCAGCAGAATATATCATAAATCCTTTATTCTAATTCGTGATTAAATTTTTTTTTGTGTGTGTAATGTTTAAACTTTTTTTAAAAGTTGTTTTAATGATGATGATTGTTGTTGTATGGTATAACAGGAGGTGGACTTCTCTCAGACTCCAGCACTAGCTATCTATGCTCAGGTTCATCAGGATTATCAACCTGTTCTCAATGCTGATGTCACAGCTATCATTTCAGACTCGAATTCCGCAACTACCACGATGACACTACTCGACAACGGATCAGGTGATTCGAAATAGGGATATCGTGATTTTGTTTGTAACATTTGTCAATGATTCTTACCTACGGGAAGCATGGGGGCACGTGCCCCTTTTTCATTATTGTTGTTGTTGTTTTGCTTTTTCCCTCCTCCCAGAAAGACATTGATTGATATAATACGTGTAAATATTATCTTTCTCTGGTGGATCCGGAAGGGGCGCAGAAAGCAAGAAAAAATTTCTGATATCTTCTTATGTTAGGAATTTATTTTTCTTTATTCTCTGTGCATCCATCAGGTTCTGACTTATTCAGAGACGATGGAACATATTCAGGGTTCTTTCTAAACTTCACTTCGAATGGTAGATATAACGTCAAGGTCAATGTCCTTGGGTATGATGACGTCATCGAAGTCGCAGAAAAGCGAAGAAGTGAGTTGAGTGATCCATTTCACTGAGGCTTTTCCTAATGAATTAAAGATATCGCTTTATAAAGTTGTGAAGACGTTCAGGGTATGACAAGATGTTTGGTTTTCTTGACCATAATTAGAATAATTAGTCAGCCTTTTCAGTAAATTAAGAAATGTACATAAAGATAGAACATGGCCAGCAATAAAACCAGTCTGAAAATGGCATGTAACTGGACGATCCCTGAAATTCCCCAATCAACGAAAGTCAAATTACTATATTTTAAAAATCGCATTTCGTGATCTTTTGGGCAAAAGATGTATTATGTATAAAGATACTGGATGTCCCTGTTTTGCAAAAGGATTTATGGTGCAAAATGATAATGTTCAACCTATTTTCTATGAATTAAAAAAAAAATCCTGAAATATTTTTGTTACAGTGCCTTATTTATTAAAAAGAAAGTACCCGTTTCGGCTTTTCCTCTTACCTTCAACATTACTATGGTCTATTCGATTTCATAACATTTGCAAATTATGTACATTCAATTTCGTATTCTTTTTCTAAAGAAAAGTATATGTTGCCTCCCACCTTCTTCAACAAATTTCACAAACATATGAATATTTATTAATGCATAAATATGGAGACAGTAAAAAAGTCAATTTAAAAAAAATCTTCAGGCTCTTCGCTGCTATTTATGTTCAAGATTATCAAATACTAATAACAGCAAAGAGAATAATATTCATTTCCTTGAGAGGTATCGTCGTTTGCTTAACCAATATTGAGAATGTAGAAATGTTTTGAAGGAATAATCTCATTTATAACCAATTTTTGCATTATAACTTATCTCAAATATTTTAATCCAGGAAAGCGATCCGCTCAAGCTGAAGTGCAAACCTCATCAGGACCATCTTTCATGCGTACAGCATCAGGAGGAGTCTTCAAGGTCTAGAGTTACACTCCCAGCGCTTCTGATACTCTACCACCTTCTCGTATTGGAGACCTGGCCTATACCTCTTTCTCTTATGACAACAGCACGGTGACACTGAGCTGGACAGCTGTTGGAGACGACATGGACCATGGAACAGGTAAACTATCTTATTGTCTTTGGAGTTTAACATGTCAAGACTAATTATTTTCAAAACGAAAGCACATATGAATTCACCATTTTGTTATATTCAAACGAGGTTATTTCAAGTGAGGTGAAAAGCAAAGTTTGTTTACAGAAGAAAACATTTTTGGGAATAATTATATTCTTAGGATCTAGCCTCACATCAACACTCACAGTACATGTTCTCTCTTCTGTAATTGTCCCCTTAAAACTTTTTTTTTTCCAGTCACTGATTTATTCATCACAACTTATGGATGGATATGTTTCATTTCTAAACTCTATTACAACTAGGCGTGCTGATAGTCATTATCATTTGTCATTTTTCTTGCTTCTGTTTTAATTCCCCCACAAAGCATACAGTGACGAGCTCTGCTATTCCACCAACTTCTCTGAGGTACGCTACAACTTCATCAACAGTCATAGGGTCACACAGGATCAACTGGTATACGGAAACTTATCTAATATCAGTACAGCAGGAGTCATTGAGACTGTTACCATTGTCATCCCTGAAAGAGGGCAAGATATCGTCTATTATTTCGCTATTCGGGCTTGGGATGAGGCTGGAAATGCAGGAGATTTATCAAACATCGCTTCCCTGTCGATTCGTTTCATACCACTGGCTGTAACCACGATGGACCCTACCACGCTTGTTAGTGACGCAGTGACATATATTAGTACTGTCGTCGATCAGACGGATTTGGTGCCCAACCTCGATACTCAAGCAGTCACGGAAGCTACATCTGAAGTCGCTACTACAACCTTTCCTGGATCCAAAAGTACACCAGAAGAAATTACTACTCAGAATAGGCCGACTACAGGAGTTCAGACATCAAACGACCCAGGACATTTGATATCAAGTACTGTCCACCCGTCTACGTCAGAAAACCTGGACATGACAACAACATCAGAAGCTTCTCCATCCTCAAACCCGTCTACTGAGCCGAAGACCTCAAGCTCAACTGACCTATCGACGCACGAGGGATACAGGACTGATCCAGCTCCCATGGAACCGTCAGAACGATCGTTAACGACACATCAACATATCCTAGAGACCACTGAACCCAAGGAACCTAGACCATCGGAGAGATCTCCAACGACACCTCAACAGAACTTAGAGACCACTAAACCAAAAAACCTAGACCATCAGAGAGATCTTCCACAAACATCAACAGATCCCAGAAACCAAAGAAGCCAAGGAACCAACTGGACCAGAAGACCAGGCCATGATCATTGGTTTGTCTTGTGCACTAGGTGCAGTAAGCATTGTGGCTGCTGTTAGTTTGATGTACATCTACTACCTGAAGTAGAGCATGATGCAAGTCAAACCTATTACACCCCCTTAATCAGCGTGGGCACAGCAAGGCCTTGCAGACGTAGAGATAGTACAACATAATCCCACCTACAATAATCCTACTTTCTCTACAGCTTGAATTACATTCTGTATAATTATACCTGTCCCGTAGAACACAACGTGTTGATAATTGAAATAAAGCTATTTAACCCTTTCTCGACAATTGTCCACAATTTGTTGTGGTTTGGTTCAATCATTTTTTTTATTCAGAGCCATAAAAATATGTCAAATGCATGAGAAGAAAGAGCAAAAGATATTTGCACACACTGCATCCATTTGTTGCGTTACCATATTGCTTTTAAAGCCAGGAATTTTTTAAAGGGTGATAAGCTTTAGAATCCTTAAATTAGTTAAATTGTTTTGAAAACGCAGTGTTTTATACAAATTGACATTATTTAACTTTTCAACATTGTATTTGTTCATCATGCTGTTTTAAGATACATTCATTTTTTATTGAGACAATATAGCAATAAAAGAAACATGTCATTGTTCTCAATTTAAATGAAAAATGTTGATAAATTTAGCCCTCATTCATGTCCTGAAACCAAACATACTTATCTGTATGTAATTGGGGAATCGTTTATGACCTGGGGGTGTTTCACAAAGAGTTAAGTTTGACTTAAAGTCGCACTTAAATTCCGAGTTGCGTGCTGTATATGACACATCACCGCATTGGTCAGATCATGCTCAGGGGACGCGCACTATTGGGTAATCTACATAGGTAATCTACCAATGAGATTACGCGTTTAATACCGTATGCGCATTGTCACTTACGCATGACTTTAAGTCAAACTTTACTCTTTGTGAAACATCCCCAGGTTAATAGAGGTTTGGGGGAATCTTAATTCACCGAAAGTTTAAGTGTCACGTGGCGTATAAATGTATTTCAATACTGGACATATTTTGTTGCGCGACAAAATTGAACGCCTGCTTGGACTAACTGAATCGTACTGATATTGAAGAATAATTGTTTATTTGTTAATCCTATTTCGATAGTTTAGAGAAATTTAAAAGTAATTGGTAAGTTGTTTCTACATGAAATAAAAATTTCATTATTCTCACCCCTGGTATGTCTGCACGTATTCGTTTTAAATGTTAAAAGACCTTTTGAAGAAGAGTTTTGAAAACGACAGGTACAATATTCATATCAAAAGGTATCTAAACAAAATAACAAAATAAATCATTAAAAATTTTTTTGTAGAATTACTATTTTGTGTTTTCGCCAACACAATTGTTTCACTTTACCATACGCATACTTTTGGCTGTTTTTATATATATATTTATGTAAAACAATGTTTATGGCATAGTCACGGTAACGATATAGTAACATGACTTCACTGATTTTTGGTATAACTATGTAACCAGAGAGAGAGAGAGTAGTAGTAGTAGTAGTAGCCGCAGCATCATGGTAAAGCCAAATTTGATTAATACTCTCAGAAAAATATTGATCTCCATGATTTCCCGCTAACCATGCATATATCGCTTTCTTTTCAAGGTCTATAATATTTTTATGTGTGTTGGTTTTCATAGTTATAGAAAATGTTAAGTTCCTGTAAAGGTGAAAAATACTTTTGTGAGTTATTCATTCATTTATATCAGTGTGGGAGAACGTTTTAGTAGAAATGTTCTGAGTAGAAATGTTCTGAAAAGGATGGTTCTTCAAATGCCTTCATATTTGAAATATGATGAGAATAGCTAAAAAGTTTGGACGAAGCATTCATGCCACTAGTGTGCATAGTCCAATATACCCGTTTCTGTCAGCAATGCATGAGACTTTCAGCAAAGTTGAGTCTATTTCTTATAATTTTGGTAATTCCAAAATCTCACCCATAATTAAATTCTTATGTACTACATACGTACTAGCCTTTCCTAATTACTTTGAGACGGTTTCTTTCACAATGTCATCATATGACCAGAACTCAACTTTATCTTTAAACGTTCATTTATTTATTAATTCATTTTTAAATAGACTAAGCTTTAACTAGAATTGTTTCCGAAATTTAACCACCAATATCACCTATAATCTACCAGTTTCATTATTCACTCATACTCAGAAAAAGCAAGGAAGCAGTTCTAAGTTTTTGTTAGTGTTGTTGTTGCTGAATTTGGTAACTTCAAAGTGCTTCATATTTCTTTTTATTTATAATATCAGAAAAATCGACTTTTTCCGGTGTGTTGAAATTATTGTTCAATTAGAATAAAGATCTTGAACACTTAAACAAAATTTAAGTTACCTTTATGAAATAAAGTTGGTATGATATTGGAAATTAAAAGTACTTTATACAAAAATCAATTTAGAGATCTGTTTTTTGTGTTTTTCAAGGTATAAAAGGTATGAAACATAGATAGATGGAGAGATGGAGTGAGAGAAAGAAAGGGAGGAGAGAGGCGAACTGAAGCAAAGAAAAAAGCCGAACTGTATTCCCAAGATGAATTTAGCGATGAATGGGCTAAGTGCACTAAGGCAGTCCCATCCCCAAATGTATTCAAAGGACGTGCTCCCAATCAAGTTGATTTTGTAGTGCCGTAGTCGAATTGTTTGAACACTTGACTGGAGATTATCATTTCGGCAGCAGGTGGGTGTGTGGTCCGGTGGTAGTAGGTTTAACCCCTCTCGAGCTGGAGCTCAAAACTCGAATTTATGTCCTAGGGCAACGTACTTTTTAATGTACATTGCTTCTATCTATATAGATGTTTCCTCCTTTCTAAATCTAAACAATCGTTGAACTCCTCTGACATTACTACGACTCGGAGCCGATTTGGCCTTTCCTCCAACTAGAAAGCTCACAATAGGCGGTATTTTCGATTTTACTATCTATATGACTATTTTGAACCTTAATCAATAATAGTTTACATGTTCTAATGGTTATATCAAATGTTATATACCTCATACATAGATTCTTATTCACTGATTGGTCAAAACTATATCACATGACACGGCGCATTTCGATCTATCATTGCGTCAGAGGGTTTTGGCGTTCTATCAATTGACCTAAGGTCAAATGATAGAACGCCAAAACCCTGTGATAGAACGCGTAACCCCTCCGCGACTTTTGCACACACATGCATACACAAAATTTGGTTCAGGTTTGGCTTTTTGTGTACGCTTTTTGTGTTCAGGTTTTAAGAGCGCTTTCGCGAGTTGCTAGGCTACGTGAGTGCGTTCAATATACGCGCAGCGCGTAAGAATTCAACATGGCGAGTGACTTAGCAACTGAATCAGTAAAAAAGATGAGGTATATAAAACAAATATGGACTGCTCTGTAATCGGATGGTGGTGGAAATTATCACTCCCTCGGAGGTGTTCATACCGGCCCTTCTATCACCCCCTCGGCTTCGCCTCGGGGATGATAGAAGGGCCGGTATGAACACCACCTTGGGAGTGATAATTTCCACCATCATCCTCATGAGCAGTCAATATTTGTATACTATTACATTTTCTTCCCTAATCGGATCGCAGACCGATCGTGTAGTGTGCGGTGGGCTTAATTAGGACGATACAATTCAGCAACGCACTCAAACCATCAGCAACACCAACAAGCACTCCCACTTGAAGCAAATCGCCCTGGAGCAAGATATACATCAAGCCAAGTACCATCATCAGAAGTGCGTCAAGTTGATCGACGTGTACATGAGACCAATCTTCCAGAAGTTCTCTTAATTAGGAACTCCCAAATCAGGAAGATTGAAGCTGATAAATTCTCTAGTCACGTTCAACTGAATAAGGTACAGAAATTCACTATAAAAGAAGCAAGTGAGTGGGTTCAATTATCAAAAGTGACAGCTATACTAATGTGAGCGCGGTAATAGTCCACGAAATCACAAATGATGTAAAATCATATCCGTCCACCCAGTGCGCTTAACAAATGCTGGATCTGTCGGATAAGCTTAAGGCGAAGTTCAAACAAGCAAAAGTCGTGATATCGCTAGGAACCCCAAGGGATGATAATGTTAACTTTCAGGATCCAGTCAACTCAGTTAATACAATAACCAAGCAGGAAACCAGTAAAGATCGGCGCATCACTACGATCCATCACCAGAATCTACAAAAGAGGGGATGCATCATACCAGAACTGTATAAAGACGACGAGTATCACCTAACTCGTGAAGGGACACGAGTGCTGGCAGCGAACATGAAACACGCCGTAGACTAAAAATACTATACCAGAGGAGAAATGCATACATAAATTAGAAATAGTTATATATAAAACCTGGCGTCCACTAGGGCGCGGACAAGACGCGGAATGCAAAATTAGTAAATCCGCTTTCATTCAGCAACCTATCCGCATATTCTTGAAAGATTCCGTTCACTGTCTTTATCATTCCTAAACACTTCCCGGCGTTTCCGCACTGTCATTGCATGGGGGGCGGGGTAATTTTCCTGGGGGTAGTTGTCCGGGGGGTAGTTGTCCTGGGGTTAATTGTCCTAGGGGGGTAGCTGTCCAGGGGGTTGTTGTCCGGGGGGTAGTTGTCCGGGGTAGTTGTCCAGGGGGTAGTTGTCCTAGAATCGCGGGCAGCTTCGCGAATGACGGCTAGCAGGCATATGAGAAAAAAACAAAGTCCTTGCTGAATTTATAACCTTGCATTATTTCCTGATATTGTCCGAATATCTAAATGGTTGTCGGAAAACCATCCTGATTATCCTAGTCTGTGATTTTACCACTCCCGTTGTGATCCTAGATGTGTCCGCGCTGTCCTGCTACGATCAGCATTTTCCGCCGATTTCGCGACCTTCCGGACTGATTCCTAGGACACTCCCAGGTATGACTGCAGTCAATAAGCAGAGATTCGTAGTAATGTCCCAAGAAACGATGATTCACACACTTTTTCCGCGTCTGGCTCGGAAAGAATGCCGAAATGACATAATTTGCTTCCGCAACCCTTCCTAATCTTGTCGGCGCTCTAGTGGACGCCAGGCATTAAGGGTAAATGTGTTCAAAGTGAAGAAAAATATTATTGACATTTGCTACTGGAATACCAACAGAATAACCATGAGACCAGATGGGGTAAAGTTTGTTTCAAAACTTAATATAAAGGAGATTGAAAGTTTATATAAAAGTCACGAATTGTATGCCTTTCAGAAACTAAATGTGGACCTCAAGATCCAACTTTGCAAGTGAATGGTTTTGCTGGACAATTTATACATAGAAATGGGGGGAAAAAGCAACACATTATTCTGGAGGACTTGCAATTTACGTTAAAAATGAGATTAAAGCAGGTGTAATCTTTTTACCCAATACTTGTAGTGAATATTCATGGATCAAGCTAAAAAGGGAAGTTTTTAACCTGAGAGAAGATGTTTTTGTTTGCTTCCTTTATATAAATCCAGTAAATTCAACACACTCGTAACTGAGCAAATAAAAATTGACACTGCTGTTCACAAAAAGAATGATCAGTGTCTACTAATGGGTGATTTCAATGGATATACAAATACACTGACAGATTACCCATTATGCATGGGTAATGCAGCAATGAATCTCCCATGAGAATGTGAAACAGATCACCCTATTATTACCAGGAGAAACAAAGATATGAGACCTGCGAATAGTAGAGGGAAGGACGTAATGAAATTGCATAAGATCTGCAACATGCGTATCATAAATGGAAGAGAATTAGGAGATATAACTGGAAAATTCACTCGTGACGGTGTGCATGGACTGTCACCTAGCCTAATTGATTATGCAATAGCAGAAAAAGATCTGTATGAACATATTTTATTTTTTCAGGTTTTGCCACTGAACATTTATTCGGACCATTGCCCCATCGAACTAAAAATCAAAGCATTACTCTGCTGCGATATGCAAACTCAAAATGATCGAAATAATCTTAGCAATGTCACTGATTTGAGATCACATAGAGAGCAATATGAAATAGCGTTGAACTCTCAACAAACTAAAGACAGCATCTTATCACTGCTGAATAAACACTATGAGCACACCCAAGAAGGAATGGACAGCTGCATGCAAGAAATCACTGATTGTATCTTAAATGTAGCAGAATCAGCAACGATTCAGAAGACTAATTATAGATATCGTAAAACAAAGAGGAGAAAGAAGAAAGCTAAGGTACACAGAGACCAAGAAAGCTTAGCTCTGGGAAAAAGAGTAAAATATCTTTGTCGGCAAGTATGTAAGAAACCCTTTGATAAAAAGATAAGAAATGATTACTACAAATATAGAAAAACTTTACAAGAAAAGAATGGAAGACAATATCAGAATAGCAAGGAAAAAATTGTTTAAACCAGATGGAAAATAGTGAAAACGTAAACTCAAATGAATTGTGGAATATCATAGAGGAACTTAATGAATTACATACGTCAAGAGAACCTCTTTCTGACAAAATATCTACCACAAAATGGTATAATTACTTTCAGAATCTAATGAATAAAGAACAAATACTTAATATTGAACAAAAAGAAATTGAGAAGTCTATAAAAGACGGTCCTTTTAAAAAGACATTTCGTACCTTGGATGTCTCAATCTCACCAGAAGAAGTTTTAGAATGTATAAAGAAATTAAAAAACAAAAAAGCACCTGTTTGTGATTCAATTCTAAATGAAATGTTGAAAACTGGAAAGTATCACTTTTCCCCAGTTCTGGCGAAAGTATTCAATATGATACTCTTATAAGTGGCGAATTTCCTGAAAAATGGTCTGAAAGCTATATAATTCCGATATTCAAATCGGGCTCCAAAATTGACCCTGCAAATTACAGGGGAATATCTCTATCAAGCTTTATGGGAAAGCTATTTTGCAGTGTTCTGAACATGAGACTAGTCAAATTGTCAAAGGTACATAGCATTTTGTACAATTGCAGGTGTTTGTAATTCCTAAGCAAGTCAGTTTTGTATAGTAGCTAGGGTTTTCTGTACCATGCACTCTTTTGTTATTTCATGGTAGAGCGGTTTCCTGCTAGGTTGGAAAGCTAAGGCAAGCTAGGGCAGTGTGTGCATGCTAGCGCAGCCATTTTGCTTGCAGGTGTTGAGCTGCTCAGGTTGCTGCAAGATTTGGCAGCAGCAGTAGTATTGCCAGAGAGCCACGCCCAAGATGCCAGGGTAGGCAGCCTGTGGTTCCAGTAAGCAGAACTTTCCAAACAGACTGTAAGTGATATTTTCCTTATTTCTAAGCTACTTTTGTATCAAAATGCATGTCTGATTTTTGAGCCAGGAATGATTCTTTTTATGACCTTGTAAAACACTACAAGAGGACTAAAGATTGATTTTAATTATAAACAGTTTTGTTATATTTTTCATATGACAGAACACTGAATTATTGTGCTTATTCCCTGTCATATCAACAGAGTAAACTTTAAGTGTATTTTGTAAATCACAGTTGGAGAGTTTACTTGTCAGTAATTTTGCAAGATGATGTAATTTTGATTGTGAAAGGAAGAGTGTTCTGAAAGTCGTTATCATAGACTTTTGTATTTGTTAATGCATTCTATAGATTTCCATTTTTGACCAGGGTGATATTTGAAATCA